>JACXGK010002752.1:0-51387 GCA_016801125.1 Novumbra hubbsi
GCTCCAGGTGAGGGGTTAGGGTTAGGGTCAGTGTACATACCAGTGTCACTGCGTCTGGGCCGCTCCAGGCGAGGGGTTAGGGTTAGGGTCAGTGTACATACCAGTGTCACTGCGTCTGGGCCGCTCCAGGTGAGGGGTTAGGGTCAGTGTACATACCAGTGTCACTGCGTCTGGGCCGCTCCAGGTGAGGGGTTAGGGTCAGTGTACATACCAGTGTCACTGCGTCTGGGCCGCTCCAGCCGAGAGGTCAGTAAGTGTAGTCGGTCTCGTCGCTTTCTCTGACTCAGCGTGAATCCCCCCTTTTAGCTCATCCCTCCCGGATCGGCTGTGACCATGAGAGACCTGGACGCCACGGCGACGGGAGTAGTAGACCGATGGGGGGGTGGGGGGGGGCGGGCAAGGGAGAGATATAGACAGCTAAACAGGGAGCTATGTTGACTATTTGGCGTGTGACACTGCAGTCTTTAATAACTGCCTCCTCACCCTAGTCTCTCCCTTACACACACACACACACACACACACACACACTAGCGCGCGCACACGACCCTCCTGGAAGCGGTGGCATTTTCACTACAGAGGGCGAGGTTTGGCAGTGGCCTCGTTAACCCAGTGTACTGAGAGGGGGCAAACCAGGAGACGGCGGCCCGGCGGGGTCCGGATGAGGCCGGCCCGGCGGGGTCCAGATTTTCTCCCAGGGAGAACATTTTTGGCCTCATCAATGTTGATTTCATGTCAGACAAGCTGACCAGAGGTCCCACCCCAGCCTGGAGTCATGGTTGAGAATGTTCTGAGATAACGTCCCAGGAACGTCCCAGACACGGCTCAGTATACCCCCCCCCCCCCGCTTCATGTGTACTAAACCTTAGAGCGTTGGACGATATGGCTAGTAGAATTGCAGGTGTGCGAGCAATCAAAGGGGTGTGATGATAGGCCACTGCCAGCAGCAAATGTAGTTATTATCGGTACCCCTCGGTTATTTTGTCTGGCCAACTTCACGGATCGGCTGCCTTCAGGCTTGTTCCTGCCGGTTGTGCCTTTCGACAGCTGAACCCTGTCTGCTTGCGAGGCCAGCGGCCATGTTGTTCAACTGCATTCGTACATGGCATGTGGTAAACAGATACCAACCGTGTTTTAAAGCTAATGGTATAGTTGGAACCGGTTTAAAATAAGACGCTCCCCGACACAGGAGAGCAAAGGTCAGTCGGTGTGAAACTCCTGAAGCAAGTTCATGCCTTTTAGGAACATTAATACTGTTGTTTTTTGTGTAAATCAAAACACATATGTTGATGTGTGTTCTCTATTCTGGGGACCAAGGAACACAAGACATCAAACTCCTGTAAGTTCTTTAAGGAAAAATGTCCCCTTCAAAAATCGATCAAAGTTGTTATTCAAAAGAACCAGCAGAACACTTTAAAAGTGTTCTTCCCAACCATTTCAAGGTGAAAAACCCCTAAAGGTCCCTCCAAGGACCATCTATTTTTAAAGTATAGGTGCAATAAATCATCCAAATGTGAATGGAGAAATTCAATTCACTGCTTCAGATGTTGATGGTAATGATATCTATAAATGCCTGAACAAAAACACAGAACCGCCCAAACCGGTTTCAGAGCCTCGATGCCGGTCAGGGCCTGCCTCTGTACACGACCGAGGAGACAGAACAACAGCCCAGAGTGTGACGACATGTGAGGAGAACACTGTTCAACCCTAGCGGTGACGTAGCCACAGCGCTACAACATGTACAAACCGCTTTGGGCCCCGTGTAACTTCAGCGGCAGACAAATAAGAGGCTCAGTTTCATATCCGCTTCATCATATCGGAGAAAAAGGGGGGGGGGGAACGGTTGTCCTTGCCAACGACATTTGAGGCATTGAATGTGACCTTTTAAGTCACATTTAAATGTATTGTTTGTAGGATGTATGTTTTTGTGAATACATCCAAAAAATAGAGTTTCTGACATTATAATTTTTTTAAGCCATTATAAAGGTGTGAACATGTTTATGAAGTCCTATAATTCTATCCTAAACCTGTGTAGTATTTGAAAAGAGTAGAATATTTGTGTTTTTTGTAAATGTCTATAGTACACCTAAAGTGTTTTGATATGTCAGATGCTCACACTTGAAGTGTTGTATCCAGTTCCACCTTCCACCACTCTTAATTGATAAGTGAAGTGTGATGTGAAACTTTCTGATAATGTACTTTCCTGAAAAATTAAATTTTCAACAACAGCAAAATGTTGAAACACAGGATGACTGACAGTTAATTTTCTGTCAAACCGGGTCTTTCTTTATCTTTTATAATGTTTAATTGTTTATTGTAAAGAAATAGAAATGAGGGTGTAACTTAGGTATCTAAAAAAACGTTTGTTCAAAGAGAGTGAAAACCATTTATTCACAATTACATCCCGCTTCAAAATGTGTTGTAATGAGACATTAAATACCCTTTGTGGTTCCTATATCATTATTTACCTGAAAACGTTAAGTAACTTGACATGGAAGCAAAAGAAATACTTTCTAATTCCTGCTCTGAGAAAGCACATTATTTCACATGAACATTCAAATCATTTGGCAGACACTCTTATCCAGATGAACTTACAGAAGAAGTAAGTGCAGGCATCTTCGTACATTTTTGCAATGACACAGACTGATGTCTTGCGTACAAAGACATCCGGTACTAGTTGATTTACTACATCTTAAGGCCTACTCAAATATTATTTTTCTCCCGATGTGTCGGGAGGGGTTTTCGCCTAGGCAATGTTGACTAGATTCTACTCCTGTTATCTCTGCCTACAGCCCCAGAAGACTTGTGTGAATATGACTTCCATTCATTACTGCCTGAGGGAGGAGTCTGCAGACCTGTGAGCCTGTATCTGAGCCGCTTCTCTCTCTCTCTCCCTCCCTCCCCCCCCCCCCCCCCCCCCCCCCCCCCCCCCCCCCCCCCCCCCCCCCTCCCTCCCTCCCTCCCACTATCTGTTCGTCTCTCTCTCCCTATTTCTCTCTCCGCCTCTCGCTCTCTTCTCTCTCCATCTCTCCCTCTTTTTTATGAGATCCTCTCCACTCCTCCCTTTGCCTCTATATTCATTGTTTTAATCATTGATAACATTTGCCTCACCAAGAACATTGACTCATATTGTCTCTCTCTCTGTCAGCATCTCGTTCGCCCCATCTCATTTAAGCCAGAGTGGTGACTAATGCTGGCAGTTGGCCAGGTCTGTATTTACATGTCTGTGAAATCGAGTTATAGAAACTGGTCTGAACCGGCGTGCGCCGACTCTATTCCAGAGTCGCCCCCCACCCCTTCCTCTGTGAGTCAGGCTAAGATTGGCTGCTCCTTTCCTCAGGCTGTCTGCCACAGTCTGTCTCCTGGAAAGGGACTCGGGAACACATTCCTTGAAAGTGAAATGGGATCCGTCGTCCTCCTCCCACGGCAGCGCGGCTATGATGACGAGGTGATGAGCGCAAGGCCACAGGGCATCCGGGACAGGTGTGTTGACGGTGGGAAAGGGTCCTGGCCCCTCGCGGTGTTCACCAGGGCTTAGCTTCACATGTCTACGCTGGGAAGAACCATGCGTGGTGGGCGGTGGACACGCATCTCGTCCGGCTCGGGTCTCGGATCTTCCCGCCGTCGCTGGTAGCGAGGGAGCCGCGGAAGGAACCCAGTGTGCTGAAAACAGAGCGGCGTCTTGCCCGTGACCGCGTGCGCAGAAGAACCAACGTCAACGTCCTTCCCAAATGAACGTTAGAAAGAAATTGGCGGCGTTGCCTCAATTTAATCGATAGGCATATTTACACAAACTCTGGGTTTTAGATGTTGTGGTGCTGGGACAGAATGGGACAGAAAGGGACAGAATGGGACAGAAAGGGACAGAAAGGGACAGAATGGGACAGAATGGCACAGAATGGGACAGAATGGGACAGAAAGGGACAGAATGGGACAGAAAGGGACAGAATGGGACAGAAAGGGACAGAATGGGACAGAATGGGACAGAAAGGGACAGAAAGGGACAGAATGGGACAGAAAGGGACAGAATGGGACAGAATGGGACAGAATGGGACAGAATGGGACAGAAAGGGACAGAATGGGACAGAAAGGGACAGAATGGGACAGAATGGGACAGAAAGGGACAGAATGGGACAGAATGGCACAGAAAGGGTCTGAACAAAGTTGACAATTGTAAACAATTGGTGGTATATCAGTATAGTATATCAGTATAGTATACTTAGATGCCAGGAACGATGTTTATGTGCAGTAACGATCTGGTAGTTAGTGTACATTTGTAGCCGGATTGATGTGGTGAGCATATTCTTGTCTTCCTAGTAAAGTCTTGTTAGTCTGTGTGGTACTCTTCTGCTGAGGGGATCATTTTCATGAATGACCTGTACTTTCTGCCTGCCAAAGGAGAATCTTGGGAACATTGTGTGACTGGCAAGATCAGCGATAATATTCTCTGCACGTTTCCTTGCTCTGGACCAGTGGTTGCCAAGCTTTATTTTTTACTGTACCACACATTGAAATCTACCCTGTCAGGAAGACTCCTGAAATACCTCCTTTTACCAATAAGCCTATGGTCTCATGAACCTTCTCAAGTACCCCCAGTGAATAGATTAAGTTCTTCCAGGGGGAATGATGAGGAAGCGCTGGTGTGGTGTCTTGTAGGACCTTGGAGGGCAGGAGGAACCCTTTCTACAATGCATTGTGGTGCACTATTTTAATCAACAATTTGACCTGCCAGAATGAAGAAGGACTGCAGCCTAGCAGCTAAGCGTTCTAGGCTGGTATCCAACAGGTTGATGCACCTAATCCCAGAACCAACAGGCTAGTGGCCGAGGCAGGTGAACCTCTATGAAAACATGGGGTGCCAAAAACTGTTCAAATTCACCCACCTTCAGTCGTGTGTAATAAGACAAATGTGAGCCCTAATTATCATGCCGATAGTAATGCAACAGACAGTCACTAAAATAGGCTGGGGTTGAGAGAACTTGCTGACTCAATCCGATGTCATCACTAGAAATTAACTCTAATTTATCATTTTAGGTATTCAAGTGGAACAAGACATTATACAAATTCCGTCACTTATTATTACTTGAACTCCATTGTTTTGCCAGAACCAGTCTACATTTGCCATAAAATTTTAACGCTGAGGGTTAATCAATAAACAAAATTAAGGATTTTAATCACTAATAATCTCTAGTACTGACATCCTGAGGTCATTTTGAGGTCAACAGCCACTGTGTAAATAGGAATAAACACTTCACGTGTTGAACCTAGGATATTATGTGCATGTGGGTGATGATTATAATTAGTATAATACCTTGTAAATAATTAATCCTCAAAGCGCCTTAAATAGTAAATTGGACTCTTACCTCATCCACTATGAGTGTGGATGAGGTAAGATCTTTTACAGTCGGTGCCAGAGCATCCACCACTCGTTAGATGTCAGATGGAGAGTTGGATGTATGCCACTTAAGAATCAGGGAGAGAATTAGCTGGACATGATTGGAAACGGTCCAGGTTGGGGATTCTGCCAGGATACCATAGATTTACACGCCTACAATTCCAATTAGTGCAATGGGATCTCTGGCAACCACAGAGAGTCCCATCCGAAAGACGGAACCCTTGTGGCAATGTCCCTTTTACAGCACTGGGGCATTAGGATTTGCTTTTAAGACCAGAGGGAAGTGTACCCCCTGCTGGGACCAACTAGTACTGACCCTACTAACCTTTAAATGCGGGCCAGCAGTGGGATGCATGTTGCTATGCTGCTGGTATGGCTCTACTCCTGTTCCTGGTTTATGCAAGAACATGGTGTTTATCATTCCTGCTCCTGGTTTATGTAAGAACATGGTGTTTATAATTCCTGTTCCTGGTTTATGTTAGAACATGTCCAGTCCGGAACCTGCCCTTCATGTTGGTTCAGAGGTTTTATGACCGAATCGCTGTATACAGCCAAGCAGCCCCCTGCTTGGAGAGGGTTCCTTTTGCACTGGGGACCTGCCTTTAAGGAAACATGAAAAGTGCTTTCCTGGGCAATATATCATTCCAGAACATCAGTACCACCTGGACAAGGAACCAGATCAGAGGTCTATAGGGATTCTGCTGCATAACTCAAGCAGGATTTCTTCAAAAACACACACACACACACAACATCCTAAGGGAAATATTACTGGACAGTACATTCCCTTCTCCCTCTCAGATGACGGGGATTAGATGGGACTTGATCTGGTTTGGTGTTTATTGTGAAAGTTGGCTCCAGGTTCATATTTCAGCCACAATAGCAATGTTGACGTTTGGTTTGCGGCAGAAGACATTGGGACAAAATGACTAACAAGACCAGGTCGATTGCTTAAACAATGATTGCAAAAAGAAGAAAAAAATTGACATACTTCTGAAATGCCTTGATTTGGTTTCTTGCCATGGAAGCGGATAAAACAAACAAAAAAAAAAAACAGGAACAGACTCTTCCTGTATCTTTGTCCTTTGTGGCGAATGAAGAACCCAGAAGAACAGCCCCAAGGGCCGCCAGGCGCTGCTTGAGACGGACAGCTGTGTGTGGGGAAACCACCCCCTCGCTGCACGAGACCCGGCTCTCACAAGGCTCCTCCATTCGCAGAGCCAAAGACAAGCCCGAACTCAGAGGGGGGGCGGTGACTGTGAGGGCCCGGACGAACCACAACATCCAAAGGTCCTCTACGCTGTGTGGCCGCCGGCGCTGCTCCCGACCTGGCTCCCGTTCGGTGGCGTGCGTCTGGCTGTTTGCTGACCGTTTCCCCCCCGACTGTTGGCTGATGTTGTACCCACGTTCCTGGCCCCGAAAGCCCCCCGTGAAAACCTACAGACGTCATCCTGGACTTCCCACTTCACATGTTATGCTGTTTGGGCAATGGTGGAAGTGCTCCTCTTGCGATTGGTTAAAAATAAGACAGTGGGGTGGTATTGTACGTACCGAGCAGATTGTAGGCAACCGCATGAAAATGGATGAGTCCAATTAATAAACAAGAGTGCTTTTTGGTCATTGTATTATTTTGTCCCAAAACTTCAGGTGCACTGAGATTGGGAGATTATGTATGTGTTGTATGTAGGTATGTAAGTGTATGTCCACAAATACCCTGGAAAATAGCTGAGTCTAGGATGAGTCTGTACTGTGTCCCCAGCCCTATAATGATGTGAAATAGAAATATTTGGAGTACTGAGCGTAACAAGGAAAAACATATTCACTCTTACTTAGCTATTGTTGTATTCACAAGCTGTCACTTTGCGTAGGCTGGCTGAACTGTTTGATTAGATATTAGAGTATTAATGTGGCATGGAAGTGTTAGATTGGTGTTTTCATTTTAAGATGACAATCAAAGAAATGTGAGGTTACTACTGGTCAAACATGTTAGGGAATTAGAGAAATTACACAGTGTTTTTTATTGTTTTGTTAGGTGCCGTTTTGATACTTTGTTGTCCAATTCTACTTCAGTAATTTAACTTTTCAGACAGCACTCCATAACCAGTCCATAACCAGTCCATAACCGGTCCATAACTGGTTATGGACTGGTTATGGACTGCACATCATACAGAATATATTCTGTATGATGTGAGTTTGTGTGTGTGTTTATGTATGTGTCTCTTGTTGTTGTACTATCCGTCCCCCCTAAAATAAGGAACATCTTGCCATATATGGACATTTGGACTTCTACAACAAGATTGAACTAAGTTACAGGTTAGAATTAATCTCTGGAGTAGAATATTAGTCTTTTAATTAGGGTTAAGTCTAAGTATTAAGGGTTAAGGATTAGAGGTTAGGGTTAGGATTAAAAGATAGGCTTAGGTTAAGTTCAGGCATAAGGTAAATTTAGGTTAAGATTAGATATAGGGTTTGTTGTAAAGTAGTTCTTTTTCAAGTACAAAAATGCAGATGTGCATTTTACAGAAAAATGTGTGTGTGTGTGGGGGGGGGGGATACTTGTCTTGTCACTCAGAGGACTTCCCTACAGTACAGACACAGCATGCGAACACATATGTCCACGGAGAAATATGCACGTATCCACACGACAGTGCGTACACACACACACAGCGCCTGATAACGCCAGAGAAACATTCTGTATGACAAGCAAGGGGCAGATGAGACATTAAGTAACACCCCTGCTAACCGCGCAACCTCGCGCTGGCACGGGGCCAGATAAAAGCAGCCCAAACCGGAGTGAGCCAGTGCTACGAGACCCCGCCCATCCCGCTGCCACCACCATCCTCGCTTGCTCCGAACAACAACGCACAAACGCACACATGCTTCCACTTCCTTCTCTCTCCTTCCTCTGTGCTGTATGCTCTTGTCTCTGTCGTCACGGCAATGCAGATGTGCACCCTCGCCAAAATCCAAACTGTTTTGCTTCTTCTCACTCCCAGTCAAAACAAGGACCAGGGCCTATTTCGGGGGTCCCACTGACGCCACAGACGTGGTCAGTTGCTGTAGGAAAATCCACAGCATTTGACCTGAAAAGTTCAAGTGTGTCTTTCCTGTTATTCGGGATTTGTAGCTTGTGTGGTCTGGGTAATTTACTGTCGAATGGCTGCTTACTCACACAACAGCTGTTTAAGAACGTTCTAACTCTGTTTCACATTTGAATGGATAATTTCCTTAATTACAATAGACATTTAAACCTGCAAATCTTCTACCTTTACTTTGCGCAACATTTATCCCAAGTTTCCTTCTCTGAAAAGAATGTGTGTTTGTGTTTGTGTCCAGGCTTGGATAAATGTTGATGAAAAACACTTGCTAATGCTGTTTTGTCTGTTTAGTGCTTTTTGCAGTATTGCCTCACTTTGTTTTTCATTGCTGCTCTAGTAGGTCCCGGTGGAATCGGGGCTTGGATCAACATCTGGTTTTAATCTGTTCCGCAGTTGGAGTGATTGGAAAGTGACCCTGGTAATTGTTTCCCGGAACAAAGAAGAGTCTAAAGAGAGAACAATTCAAAACCCCAACCATTCACATTACTTGAAAAACACATGAAAAAGTGTTTTTTTGGGGAGTATTGTACCACCTGTACGGTTCATGTGAATTGGCACTGCTTTAAAAAACAGACACGAGTCTGTAGTGGAACTGCATGAGCTCAAGAACACTTCCGAAAACGATTCTCTGTGAACACAGTGCATTGCTGCATCCACAAATGCAAGTTAAAACTCTTCCATGCAAAGAAGAATCCGTATGTAAACAAGACCCATTATTTAAGATGGACTGAGGCAAAGTGCAAAATTCTCCTGTAAACTAAACACAAAAAATACGACAAAGGAGACCCCAAACAGTTGAGCAGCTAAAATCTTTATCTATCTCTATCAAGCACGAATGGGACAAAATTTCACTTTCAAAACTAGAGCAGTTTGTCTCCTCAGTTCCCAAACGCTTAAAGAGTATTGTTAAAAGAAGAGGTGATGCCACACTGCGGTAAACATGCTCCAGTCCCAACTTTTTTGAAATGTGTTGCTGGAATCAAATTCAAAATAGGCATGTATTTTTTTCCAAAAACAATAACATTTCACAGTTTCAACAGTCAATATGTTGTCCTTGTACTATTCAATTAAATATACAGATTTCACATTATTGCATTTTGAGGAACATCCCAATACCATGATGATGTCACCACCCAAAGCTCAATTTTGAATTCTCACATTAATTCAGACTTATTTGCAGATTTTATTTATCACTGTGACTTAATGGACTTTTTGTGTTCATCAGGGGAACATTTTTTTAATTAAATCCATTTTATTTTGTAACCCAAAAAAGCCCAAGAGGGGTGAACATTTTTGTGTATTTATATTTATTTGTATTTCTTTTATTTTTCTAACTGTCAGACAGATTAGGAACACTATCCAGGAAGTGGGTGTGAAAGCCACTAACATCCGAAGAAGACTTGCAAAAGCTGGCCTGCAAGTCAGAACTGTAAAGGCCGGTCTGCAAGACAGTAATGTCCAGGTTACAGTTAAAGTAAATAGTATTCAAATGACCTGTTGTGTTCTGAAATATGTCTTGTAGATGTGATAAGGAATGATATGCAACAAAGGGATGGGAAATTCTCTGTAAATGTATAATTGTTAAGTGCTGTAGCTGCATTCATTAAACATTGTTTTATTTTGCACTCATTGAAGAGATAACCATTGCATTACCAAAGCATGTTCTAAACATATTAGTTATTCAATATGCATACCGAAAGTCATTCTGAAGTGTACAGAAAATTGTCTGTTAAAGTATGTTTGCTGCTATTGATCCCTTCCAAACGTGTATGTTTCAGTAGAATTGTCACAGTTAGCGATTGGTGTGATAGGAAGCATAACATCTGGACGAATAATAAACATGTTGTTTAAAATAAAATTAAAAGCAGTAAAAAAAAACGTCTGGGGTCAATCACATTCTACTTTCAGTGAAGAAATAACACTAGTTAAACACGGTAAAACAAAACATTGTATCTCCTGACAAATAGCTGCTCTGTTTTTGATGACGGCAGCAAACTCAGGCAGTGAAGCACTTCACACCACAAAGCAGCATATGGTGTTCATGTGGGAGTGTCTCATCATCCACTGGGCCTTTTAAATTTGTTTGCTTTTAATTTTTAAAGCCCCACAATGTTATGGTAACACGCTGTACTTCAGCATGAGACAAGGTGTGGGTAAAACGGGGAATTTCTGACTCTGCTGTGATTGGCCGGTGCAGGCTTTGTTCTCACCAGAGCTGCGCCTGACAACAGCTGAGCCAATGGCAGAGGGCCTCAGGCGGGGCTTTCGCGATGTGCCGACACAGAGAGCTGTTTCCTGTAAAACCACAGAGCCTGGTGTGTTGCCACCATGCTGGGGGTTTTCATTGCATGCGGCTGCTTGTGCTCACTCTGACAGACACAGAAAGAGCTTTTGGTTTTGCTTCCTCATTGTTGTTGTCTCCAAACCTAAAGCCAATTGAGGCTGGCTGATTATGTGTTTGGCCTCTTGATTATTTCAGGCCTCACTGTCTCTCGTTTCCCTAGGCCCAACGTTGTCTCAAGCTGTTGTTCCCCCCACTGCTGAGCCTAAACTTTCCCAAGTGTTAAGCACTCAAGTGGACTCAATGCAACATGTAAACAAAACGTTGGATATGCACATGCCTTGCACACAAACACAAACAAATGCTGAAGATATGTTGACACACAAACCGAGGCTGAAGATATACTGACACACAAACCGAAGCTGAAGATATACTGACACACAAACAGAGGCTGAAGATATACTGACACACAGACAAAGGCTGAAGATATACTGACACACAAACCGAGGCTAAAGATATACTGACACACAAACAGAGGCTGAAGATATACTGACACACAGACAGAGGCTGAAGATATACTGACACACAAACCGAGGCTGAAGATATACTGACACACAAACAGAGGCTGGAGATATACTGACACACAAACAGAGGCTGGAGATATGGGCGCAGGGCTATGGTTGACGATATACCACTGAAGGCTCCATGCAGTGGTGGAACAAACACGGGACTGGGCTGATGTACGTTATAGGCAGGAGGTTTCCATTCTTAGGTTAGACAGGGTGAAAGGCAAAGTGCAACGTTTTGTCTAGTCCTCTAGGAGCCCTCCAGCTGGGTTTGCGGATGGAGAAAGAGAGGGGGAGAGGGAGGGAGACAGGGAGAGAGGGAGGGGGAGAGAGAGGGGGGAGAGAGAGAGAGAGGGGGAGTGAGGGGATGAGGCACTGGGGTCAAAGTGTTCTGACCCCTGTGTCTTTCTCAGAGGGATATGGTGGCCTAGGGGCCCAAACCGCAGACAGCCATGCTTGGGAGCAAAACAAGCCCAGCGGTCTGGATCTGGGCCAGTGCTGCAGTGACTCAATGCTAATCTCCTTCCCAGACAGTTCAGCCCAAATGTTCAAAAGGCCTGGTGCAAGAGCCTGTTAAAAAGGACCTTCAGGATCCTAAAAGAAAGTTCCCAGCACAACAGGGGAACCCGATACCGTCCCCTGTGTGTCTTGTATAGCCAATCATCTCACCCGACACCGCCCCCTGGGTGTCTTGTACTGCCAATCACCAAACACTGCCAGACATTACCCATGAAGTGATTTTGGGACAGGTGTGCAGTCTCCATAGACACTGCACAATTTCACTACCAAGTTGATTGTAAATAAAAAATGCCAGCTAACAGTAGTAATATTGTATTTTGTGATGTGGGCTATTAGCTGGCTAGCTATCTTTTGTTTATAAAGGAGTGGCTAAGTCAAGGTCAATAATAATGTAATCTGTGTCTAGCAATTGAGTGACTGGTGATGGCTATACTATATTTAAGTCCTTGGGAATGCATATTACACCAAGAAGTGCACCCAGTATTCCCCTGTATTCCCCTGGACAAACACGTCAACAGAAAGACAAACAAAATGTCAAAATAGAGACATTTTGATGACCTACATTTACACAAGCACTTGGGCTTTAACTGTGTGAAAACAAATCGGACAGGTTTCATTATCTTTTTTAAACAGAAGGTGGGTAAAAGTAGGTGGAGGATGGGTAATGGAAACCGGGGACTTGGTGGTCAGTCCATCTCAAATGGAGGGTCAGTAGCGATTAGAGAGGCACCTGTTCCGTTTCCCAAGTCCACGAGCCCTGCCAGGCTTACTCAGAAGTAGCGGTTAGCTGTGAGCTGGAGGACAGAGGTCAGGCCTTGGTTCTCCGGCTCACCTCTTTTTCTTCCCAGGAAACGATTCTCCTAAATCACACGTTCCCTCTAAAATTTGTTGAGGAGGGTTATTTTCCACCTATGCACATAAATCAACGGCCAACGAGGCCGACAATTCTGGTTACTTGTTGATTTGGTTACAAATCAGCTCTCCAGCCGGTTTAAAGCAGACCTACCAGACGTTACGGCGTGCTAGAGAGAGGGGCACAGGGTTTTGGTTGCATGTGATGTGGGCACAGGGCTGTGGCTTAAAGAGATGCAGGCTCTTTGGGGGGCTTTTAAAAGCCTAATTTATCCGGGATGCGCTGTGGAAATTTGGCTGTTTATAGTAGAGCCTCGGGTGAAGAGAGTTGGCAGGCGGTTCTAACCTGTGATTCACAGCTGCCCACTTTTGTTCCACAGGAAACCCACTGCGGTGCGCTAACATAGTGCTAATGCTAACAACAATGCTCACCTTAACTGGAGTGGGTGGGAAGGGTTTCATTAACTTGGTGGGCCAAGCACTTTGTTAGTTAGCTGAAAAGGTACAACAACAAAAATAACAAATTGGAAAGTGAGATGTTTTGATTCAATTAATCTCTACCAAAAACTAGGCAAATGCGTACATACAAATAAGTTTGCTCACTTAAGAAACAGCGAGTAGTCGATGCTAATTGATAATGCATGTATCTTTACTTAAAAGTGGAACAATAAAATCTGGTTATATCAGTTGTGTATGGGGATTTTGTGAATTGCTGTTGGTTGTCGTCTTGTGTTGACTTTACACCCCGCCTTTCTACTGACCCTCCTCACACACACCCGCCTGTGGAAGGACATCTCAGGTCCTCATCGTTCCTCGATGATGAGTTCAGCGCGCAAATCATTTTGATGCTATCTGTTATTGTGTCCAGCAGGAATCTAGGTGGAAACAACCCATCCTCTCAACTAAAAACAGAGTCTTTCCGCGCCCAACACATTTGGCAGTTTCAGTTATTTTCAAATTCCTTCAGGGCTATAGAATTTCTTCCCATCCCCTCTGTTGTCCTTGAGGGATCTAAATAAATAAACAGACTCTGTTTCTTTTCATTTCATGGTAAAACCGGACGAACATAACATGTCACATATGTTAGGGGCACACTAGTTCATTTTTTGGCCAGTATTAGAAAAATATAATTCAAAACAAAACTAGTTAAAAGAACATCTTTTTTTCCCATGATTGACTTTGTGTCTACCACACCATGATCTGGACGAAGGGGTTCATTTTCATTGTCTGTCAAAGAGAAGCTTGCCATTCTATCCAGATTTAGCCTTTAACGGTTCCCATGGTCGAGTATGATTATGGTCAAAACATGGTCAAGTATGGTTATGTTTGGAGCAAGCCTATTTGACTTTAAACATGACATTGAGGAGATGGGAAACGTCACTGGAACTGTGTTAACTTCAAAAGGTTATGTCTGTTGTTACCTGAATGTTTTGTCAATGGGCACTGCAGTGCTTTATGGGTTATTCCAGAACAAGTCATGCACACCTTTAATAGAGCAGCCATTCAAGGTCGTGTGACAGTTTGCTACTAATAAGCAACAATTAAGCATGATCTTCCATTTGACTCAAACACAATGTACAAAACCAGGCGTTTGTCCTGTGAGCTCACGTGACACAAGAGCCAGGTTTGTTTGTAAGTGTGAAAAAATAGTAGCTGTGCCAGTGATGAGACAGATTTGGCCTCATTTGGTCTTGACGTGAAGCTCCTTGTCCGTTTATTTCACAATTAAAGCTGCACTTCCACACTGTCTTGTTAGCTATAACTTGGTAATGATGGAGTAAGGAGTAACTGGTCACAGCCAAACTTAACATTCTGGTAACCCATCACTGCAGCGATGTAATGTATCACACTGCATTTGCTATCAGCCCTACCCGGAGGACCCAGCTATCAGCCCTACCCGGAGGACCCAGCTATCAGCCCTACCCAGAGGACCCAGCTATCAGCCCTACCCGGAGGACCCAGCTGGGTCTACTGTTTGGTGTGTTTACAACCTCTGTCTGTCTATGTTACACCATTGGCCCAGGGAAATCCCCTTTCCTCAATAACTGTATATGAATTGGCCCATCATAAGGAAAGAAGCAGCTTGAGCTTCAGTGCAAAACCCAGTGGTAGAAGGGGTGCGATGGGTGAGGGGTCCCTTGGGCCGTGACACGTCTGTCAGCTGATGACAGAAAGGTCAGCAGCGAGCGCTCTTAGCTTGTAGAGAACACCCTGACCCAGATAGACCACTTTAAGTCTGCCTCAGAGTGGAATGGACGGGTAACCCCCCGTCCCCCGTCCCCCGTCCCCCTGCCTCAACCCACTCACACCCCTGCCCTCCCCCATTTGTCGGCCTCTCCCAAATAAAGCTCCCCACTTCATTTAGCCTCAACGGGTGTTATTCACTGGAATTTCAATACAAAGCTGTTGATTTACCTCACTGTGGTTCTGCAGCTGACCCAGAGGCTCGGCGACGTTGTCCAAGAAATCTTTTCTAACCTGTGCCCTTTAAGTCTGCATGAAAAGAAACCCATCCATCGGCGTAGCCAGGGGTCACGGAGGGGGTCATTTAAATCTGATGAGAACCCCACTCTGGGCCCCATAGGGCCCCCCTCCACCCCAGTCCAACTGTCCCCTTTTCCCTTCACTCCCACTTGACCTTGCCCCCGTTCTAGTCAATCCTCTAAATCTTATCGACATTGACAACAGCCTTGTTTATATCAGGCTCTTCCCTTAGCTAGTCCTTGTTTACTCGCATACACAGATTGACGTCAAAGAGCAGGACAACCCTTCCTCCCCAGGGCCCGAAATGAAAGGACGAAGTTTCAGTGGTGAAATGACAAAACCCACAGACTTTTATTGACAGTTTTGTTCATTCTCACAGGTCCGTTATGTAGAATGTTGCTCGGGTAGCGAAACAACAGCAAACAATGTGTTGACCCCATTCTGACCCTTAGGGGACGTTGCAGTGACACTGAATGTCAGATGGCGTGCCGGAGAGGAAGTGACATGTCTCTATTTCAGTGTGAGACAGCCGCAAAGAGTCTGAGTAGTTTTTTACTCAAATGGATGCAAGACCGTTTGACTTATATCTTTGTTGTTCACATTTCTTATTCTCTTTTAATTAACATTCTTGTAAGCAGGGCAGTATATATATATACAGTGGTTGATAATGGACTTCAAAGGTTATTTTCAAAGCGGCAGGCCTGCATAAAAATATGTTATGGTACAGTACACCATAAGATAAGAATCACAAGGCTGTCTTGACATTGTGGATTGAGTTTCATCGGCCCTTGTTTTTATGGGACACAGTGTTCTTTTTTTCCTGGAAAGCATGTCCATTGAGCAATACATTTAAGTCAAAACGGACTTGTCTCAACAGCTTACGCACCTCTGTTTTTTTTGTTGCATTCTCCAGCCTGGGAGAAGGATGTGCTAATCTCTCCGTCGAGCGCCGAAGGAAACAGTCCTCACTGCCCTCCGGGGTTATGCAGGCAGAACTCTGCCGTCGTTGTGTGGATATGGCGTGTGTCCAGCGGGGAACACAGAAACACAGCCATGTGTACACTCATCCACTGGACCAGAGGGAGGGACAAGCCCCTGAATATTCCTTTGACGCAAATAACACTGAAGGAACACTTTTGCACTATTCAGACCCTTCTGCTCTGCCTCCCCCTCCCAGACATCATCACTACCGAGGCCATTACACCTTCACACTTCACAGCGGCTAGGCTAAGGTAGAATGAAACATGAAGTACACGATGGGCTTGCAATGATTTCAATGCAATGATGCGTTATTTGACATAGGATTGGGAAATCGGGGCCCAAAATTCAGCCAAGTTTTTCAGACCTGTTTGCTCACAAAAATAGAAGATGTGGGCCTTGTCAAATCCCAGGGGCTTTCTATCTAGTATAAGTTGTTAAACACTGGCATGTATATGGTTGCTAACACCTCTGCCTCAAATCGTTTTACAGAAATCTCTGTTGTTTTAACATATAACGAGACCAAACCAGGGATGAGAGAAAATCATCTGACATCATCATTCTCTTTTTATGGGGTGTGTGTGTGTGTGTGTGGACCTTTCCGTGGCATGTGAAAGAGATCTGAACCAAGAGCATAGCAGTCAGAGGAAGCAAGGGCAGACATACAACAAGAAGGGCAATAAACAGGCCTTGTATGAGCCAACGCACTGACATCTGTCGGGGGAGAAATTACCACCTTCATATCATTCCAAGGGATGACTGAACAGGACTGGTATAAACAACGGTCCAGAAAGAGGTCTAGAACGTAATTTTCACATGACACCAGGGAACAGTTCAACACTAGGCACAGGACATCTCAGTACTGCAGCTATAATGGATTGCCTTGGACTCCTCTGATGTTACACTGATTTGCCCTTTAGGCACTGGGTTCATCAGCTAACTGTCCCCGTACCACATGAAGTCAACAAGGCACTCACACAGTCCACCGTCCCCTCTCGTTCCCTGGCTTCACACTCCCTCGCCTGACAAAAAAAAAAAAAAGACAATACATACAAAAATACATGCATGCCTGCTCTAGTTGAGGAGTAAAAACAGTGTATTACGGTCTCGTCAATGTTTTTCATATCTTATCAAACTTCGGCTTTTGTACAGTTAAACCCAAACAGTTATTTGTTAGACCGGTAAGCTGGTGGGTGTTGTTGAAGCGAAGACATGAACCAGGTGGGAGTTGTAATTTTGTAGGTAACGTTTTGAATACTGGCAAAGTGAATTCACTCTACAGCATTTGAATATTTCTGAAAGTGACAATGTACAATTACATGTCAATTTCCTTTGTATACTTGTGCTCATTTGCTGGTGTAAAGCTTTTGTGCACCAATTTTGCTATAACCTCCTGGCTTGGCATGTCTGCCAAACCAGTTACTTTTTAGAGACACAATGCATCTTTCTATCCAAAGGCAAAAGCCGAGATGCACACAAGCACACGAACACAAAAGGGCAACACAGACGGAATTAAGAAAGAATGTCAGGCTCTCTGGCTTAAGACGAAACATTCGGAGACCCTCGTTGGTTTTATCTGAACACTGTGCATTCCCCAATGTCACGGCTACAA
This sequence comes from Novumbra hubbsi, assembly GCA_016801125.1. Lineage (NCBI taxonomy): Eukaryota > Metazoa > Chordata > Actinopteri > Esociformes > Umbridae > Novumbra > Novumbra hubbsi. The sequence continues at coordinate 17,780 of JACXGK010002752.1, forward strand.
GAACGACAAAGGCGAGGATATGTCTTCCGAAGCCACGGTGGCGCTCCTTGAGACAAGCCACGATCTGCCATTTCCAGATGTCGTTGTAGTTGCTTGGACGCCAACCCCTGTGGAATATCACGCTCACGTTTTTAAAAGGGATGTAATACAGAACAGGCGACTTCCTCCCCGTCACCGTAACCTTGACCTAGCCTAGCAATGTCTCACGGGTGTACATGCATGTCTCCTGGTTGGCCCTCATTCCTGTCTGGGTCGGAGCAGATAGAATGTGAGGGAGGTTAGGTACAGTGTTGTTATGGTTTTGTCACAACAGCATAGCTACACAACGCTACATAGGAGACCCGTAGGTTAGATTAGCTTTCAACCGCTACAGGGGGTAATAGCATACATGGGAGTTTTAACAGATTTCCCTGGGAACGTACCATGGAAACCTGTTCCGTATCGGTGACAGTTCCCAGAGCTACTAGCATCCCACTTGAACGATGACAGTGGATTCCCCGTTTCAAAACACTTTACAGATATTAATTTGTGTGAGATTTTCACAGTAGTAAATAAACTAAAGCCGTCCCATCCTGGGGCCTTGTATGGCAGTTCTATTTAGGCACATGGGCCACTCTATGCCCATGGCATGTGCGAAGGGTCCTCCCTTATAAGTAACAACTTTTGCTCTCACATCATTTTCTCACACTTTCTAAAACCTGCACTATTTCCTCAATGCCTTTTCGAGTTTTTGTTTTCTAGTTTTCTTTGTTACATGCAGACCTGCATGTTTGTTAGACGCAGGGGTGCTAGAGAACCTTCTTGTGAGCAAGTACATTTGTAATTAACCCCCTGGGTGACCTGGTTTCTAATAAAGGCTTCAGGGTTCTTTGGAAGAACCCAAGCATAGATCATTTGAAACTATTTGAGATTGTAGAAGCAGCCCAGTGGAATCAGCACTGTTGCTAGAAAATTAAGTTCTGATGTATTTTTGTAACTTAATTTTGTCAGGAACTCGTACAGAGAAGATGAGCCCTCACGCTAGACTTGTGCTCGGCCCTGTTGACGCCTTGAACAGAGTGGTTTGGACCAAAACCTTGAGTGTGATTTGTCTGTGTCTGTCTGCTATTCTTTATCAGCCAAGAGGTTGAGCTTGCTGCTTGTTTACAATGGTCTGGCGGTAAACTAGTGAAATACAAATCATGGCTGAAGCAATGCACACACAAACACACAGACACACTGTCAGGCTGCTGAAAAATGAGGAACCAACCTATACGACCATGGGACAAACACACGCGACGGACACTACAGGAACAAAACGGCACTGTGACGAGCTGATTAATCAGTCTTTCCAGTAAGCCAGAAGAACATATCCCCTCAGTGGTTAAGGAAACACTCCATGGACTGCTATGCTTTCCCTTCTTCCTCTTTCCGCTTTCGAACACTTCCATTTCTGTTTGAGGATTTGCTGACATAACATCACACAAGTTAGGGGCGTGTGCCGCCATAGCAACGTATCCCAGGCTTTGCCTTGATTACCACAAGGGGTATTGGTCTGGCAGAACACCATGCACAGCATCATTCCAGTGGGAGAATCCAGAAAACCAGTGGGAGGGTTCAAAGCCCTGCTAATTTGCCATAACCTTAGAGTTTAATTTGTCAAGGAACACGCTGCAAAGATATTGTTTAATTGCATGCCAAGCCGTTGCATGCCAAGCTCTAGCCAGGGTTTGCCTCAATACATTTGGTGAGAGAAATGATTAAAACTAGATTTAAAACTGTTGGTAGTTTTAACTGACAGTGTGAGAAGAATGTCAAATCAATAACTGAACCTTGGCATACCAGTCCACAGATGTTTCCAGTGAGAGATTAAGGCATTGAAGGTTTGGTCAGGTAAACCAGTCATAGGTGTTGATTTGACATTAAAAAAAAAACATGAATCGAACTGTAGCACTGCTATCATTATATACTGTTCTTGAATAAAAGAAAGACAAAAATCGCCCAAAGATAAAGAATAACCTCTGTAACGGTACAATGTGAAAATGCTCAGCCACATTGTGAAATCATTGTTTCCATGGCCTGAGTCTGATTTAGCAGACAAGCAGAAATCAGCCTATAGTCAATCCTATATGACCAATGCTATTTTTTGGGACCCAAAAAACAGAAAGCACAAAATCGATTTAAGTTTTTTTTTTTATTAGGAAAATAGTTACAAAAACATCAGCATGTTCGCTCAGTCAACAATGGCTTTTGTATAAAATACATTCAGTTTCAGGCATGTGCCGCAAGCAGTGCGAAAGCTGCAATGCTGACCTGAAGTAACCAGTTGCTTCCATCACTTTGAAATGAGGAACGAAATCCTCTTTTCAGGAATGTTCTCAAACACACTTCTGTATGTGAACACCCAACTGAAGGCATTAACATGAGTGAGCAAACGTTTCTGCATAGCGCTGTCAATGTTTATTGACCGTTTTGAAAACGTCAAAAGTACAAGCATCTGGATTAAATCAAATGGCTGAACTACATGTAAGACTTTTCCTCTTCGACAGATGCTAAAGCTAATGTGAGCCTGTAGCAAATTTAAACACTCATCCTCTCATCGCTGTAGCTGCTAAATGTTATACAAATCAGTGCCCGCCTGTTTTCCGAGAAGACATTATACTCAAGTATGTGCTCTCAAACTTGCTTTAGCACAACAAACTTATCTTTGAAATCTATCCACATTTTTTTCCGTCCGTTGCTTTCGTTCTAACATTCAGAACATATTGAACATGGCTGAACAGAGGAAAGCTGCGGCTCCTGAATTTCTCATGCAAAAAATGTTTTTGCCGAAACTACAGGCCTCTTGATTTCCCTTTTGCATAGAATTACCCGTGTACAGTGGCAAAATATTACAACCTGCAGACTTGAACTTGACTTCTCCAAACCATGACTTCTCAGATAAGTGCTTACATGGAATCATTTGAAAAGTAGAAACAGTCATGGGAACGTCAAGATTCGGTCACCATGATACATAACAACTTGACATCTAGGCTATGTTACCAGGCAACGGGGGTGGGGGGGGGTTGGGGAGTGCAGATGATAGTAACTGCTGCAGCAACACCAAATTAGCAGATCATTTGTTCATTTGCAGAGGTAATCTGAACACGACGCGTGGCGTTCTTTAAGGCTCGGCTATCGTCTGCAACCCCAACGTGCCCCCATCACAAACACCAAGTGATCCTCCCGAAATATTTCCCCAAACTCAGTAAAAACACAAAATGTGTACCGAGTGGAAATCACTGGTTGACAGGAGGGGTGGCTCTGGTCCCACACCCAGAGCCAGAATCACGTCGGAGGTCAGAAACCAAGAGAGAAAATGTCCTCTCGATATTTCCATGTGCTTTACGGAACATGTCCCGCTCTTTCAGAAGAAGGCCCATGAAAAGGTCCTGTGGCCTCCCATCTCCTCCAGCCTGTGTGTGGTTCTCCCATCCAACTAGAACGACCTCATCTTGGGACTGGGTCGCCAGCCTCGGGAGAGTAACCGAGGAGAAGACAAATCTCTTCACTTCGCTTTGTTTAAGTCGGGTCCTCGCGTGACGCCCCGAGTGGGACTCGAGGTTCAACATGTCATGCAGCGACGTCTTATGTTGCTGGGTGGAGGGTTTGGGTCGACCTGCAGGGGGAACCAAAGAGACGTATTAGGGAGGCCCAATGGAACACCAATGCAGAGGCTTCAGTTCACCTTTATTGGAGGAGCATCACCGGGGTGCTAGCTCACCTCGCAGTACAACGGAGGGGGGCGGAAGCGGAACTCCTGGACAAAGGCCCTCAGCGGATGCTCCAGGATCCCAGCGAGGTCCTCCTGAGGACAGGGGGACCCGGCATTCTGCTGGGCCTCCTCGTCAGTCACCACGGAACAGTAGTCGGGAGGAGCTGCGCGGAGAGGGGAACGCAGGGTTAGTCAACAGTTCCCCTCACGGGTGGAGATTGCTTCTGAAGGGGGGGTGGGGGACACCGCCGGGGCCGTGCGCACGACGAAACGGGGACACTTACGCTCAGGCTGCTCGGGGACGGCCATGCGAAGCCACTCCAGGTCCACGCTGTACTGGCTGCTGACGCTGGAGGTCCGGCTGCCGAACGGATGCAGGGGGATGGTGCCCATGACCAGGGGCAGCTCGAGGCACAGCTTGGAGGTCCCGGGAACATCCACGCACACCTGCGCCGAACACAACAGGAGGACGACGGCCATCAGAACCACAGCCCCTCTGGCAGCGCTGAATTAAACCGTAGACACGCGTCACCGAGCGGTGTCGCTTCCGGCGGACCGTCGGGTGGACTCACCTTGAGCATGTACTCCACCCGGATGATGCGGCACTGGAGGATGGAGGGGCCGACGGGCGGGATCTTCATGGCGCGACCGTGCCACGTCTCCCGCCGCTGGGCGCCCACGGTGTCGCCGCTCAGCGTGGCCACCACCGCCTGCTTCTGCTTCAGGGTCCCCCGGGCGATGAACGTCTGGGTCTGAGTGATGTAGGCCTTGGGCACCACGGAGCGAGAGGTGGCGTTGTCGAACTCGGCGAAGACGGGAATCACCTCGCCTGGAAAAACGGAGAGCAGGCGCGGTTGAGTCGAGACGCCTTTGGCTACGGGGCGTGTCGGAAAACTAAACTAGTAAACTAAATTGTCACAAGGTTACGGAAGCACGCTCGGTTCTGACCTGGGGTGTAACCTTTGCGATCGATCTTTGCCGTTATGGACACCTGCCCGAAGTTGCGGTACCACACACGGGCCATCTTCTCCTTGGCGCCCGCCTGAGGGGCCAGCAGTGCCGGGGTGTTGATGTCGATGGGCTCGATGACCGTGAACTCCTTCTTGACCTTCCTGACTGCAGCCCAGGGCCTGTGCAGCTTCACTTTCACCCAGTAGCGGATGCTTCCATGCTTGCCTTCGAAAGACGTCACCAGCGTCCTGTGGTGGGAGAAGGGGGGGGGGCACAAATTGGTTAAAATGCAGTAATTTTAATAAGACTTGGGCCTATTTTAAATGGGCCTACATTGTGTATTTGTACGTAGATCCATAACCAGATCCATTATGCACACAGAGTGATACTTACTCTTCAGGCAGCTGGAAACTGAATGGGAATTCATGTCTTCCAGCAGGGAGGAGAGTGACCTCGCCATCATCTAAAGGAGCACGTGATAAAAACAAGCATTAATGAGTTGGACCCCTCTCTTAAACACCCATTGGTCGCATAATGAAGGACTCACACTTGACATATTAATTTACAAACGAAAATGAATACAGACATCACAGAGATCCATTATCACTGTAAAGAAAGGTAATCTCCTGCGTCTCCATTTTCCAAAACACATGAAGACCATCACATGGCCTTTACTCTTTGAAAGGGGTGGTTCCTTCATTGTCCCGAGAACATGTTTTTGTCAAACTGAGTGCTCTAGCTTGAATGGATTTCTGCAGCCGATGTTTGTGTTCTTTTACTTTTATCTAAAACATTTTACGGACCCATTAAATGTGTATTTTTTTAATCCATATTATTTTCAGAGCGAACCCAAACCCGATCGAATTTGCATGACAATTACTGTCACAATCATTTGACAGGATCAAGTGCTTTGTTTCAAACAGACCACGGAATCTGAAAAATATCGGACCCATCTAGCATTGGCAATACGTAAAATAATAACTTAGAAGTTATGAAAATGTACCCATTAGAGAAAAGCCCCACAAAACCAACCCAGTTAATAATATATATATATGTTTTGTAAAATATAGTCGAGTTAGTTTGGGCATTCAGTTCAATGACAGAGCACTTCGTTGTTTTCATTCACAGAGCGAGTGAATGACTAACCTGCTTGCAGAAGCACTTCTCTCCGGTTGAGATATTCAACTTCGTCGCTGTAGTTTTGAGTATATGCAGTACTGGACCCCGCAGAACGAGATTCGGTCCAATGCACTTTAGCAAAACCTTCGGCGTGCAACTTTAGCGAGTGCACTTTTCCTTCCCTGGCAAGATCCAAAACAACTTTCCCAGAGACGACGTCTCCGCTGCTGAAGACGGGTGAATCTACTTCTGGAGAGTCGAAGACTATGTCAAACTTTTTCACATTGTCAAAAATCATCTTGAGGCTTGTTAATTCCAAATAAAATACTTCAGTTAAAATGCTGTTGCTGCTTGTTCTAGTTGTCAAACAAGTCTCACAAAAACGTTTGGCTCTTGCAATCCTTCTCGCTACTCTGGCAAAACAAAACTGTTGAAGTATCGGCAGCTACGGCTCCTTTTTTCAAGGCGAGAAAGTGGGCGGGCTGTCCGGTTACGTAAGGCCCAGGCAAAGATTGTAGCAGGCTAATAAACGTCTTCCCTGGGTGTGGAGCACTGAAGTGAACGGGGAAAACAGTGCCTGGTGATTGATGGTTACAGGTTCTTAGACGAAAACAGGGCAACTGAGCATGCCCCAAGACTACCGAGATCCTCCCATTTCACAAAATAGTTTCACATAACATAATCACAAGGTAATAGTTACCACTTTTGACTTGTTTATTACATGCTGTACATGTGCTATGCTTTACTTGCGAGAAAAGGAACATATATAGTACAGCGTACCATAAAAACTTTGTTTTAAAGTCTGGCAAGGCTAATTTATTAGGATAAAGTATCTTTATGTCACTTCTCGAAAATGTTATTAGGATATAATACAAACGTACTTCGTAAAACAACGCTTGGAATGCAAATGCACCGAACTTTGAGTTACATTTCGACTGCAAAATCGAAGGTAACATCTTGTCCCAAAAAAACATGTTTACGTCTGTTTCCTGAAAAGTATTCGGGTGTTATACTGCCTCCCTGTGGCGTGAGCGTGATGCAGAGAACAGCTGCACTTAGTCATGATATCAAGACTACTGTATATGCTACTGACTGGTACTATCACTGTTGTTACCAAACGCCTCCTAGCGGCTATAAAAGAACGGAAAAAGTGCCACCAGTCACGTAGGCCTTCATGTTCTCTAATCCATTTAAGTGAACTCTAACCCTAGACTTCCTATAAATGCCGGTCCTATTCGATAAAAACCTCTATACGTGCATACCAACATGAAGCATGGATTTGGGTCTATACAGCCACACAATATCAGATGACAAATCAGCATTGCATAAGTTAGTACAGTATCAACAGAGTTCAGGTTGTTCAAAAGGCCCACTATATGTTAAAGGTTATATGGCGTAACCATAGAAAAGAACAACCACATTGCTTTAACGTTTTGCAGTTGACTTTACCAACCATGATGAAATATGTTTTTTATTATTTGTATAAATTCCAAAGCCCCAACATTTAACAACTACTTCTCAGACTCATGGCAAAAAAAACGGTTTATTTCAGAGCTTTACTAGTCCGTTTACTTAGCTGGTACAAATACAATCTATCAATTTAATGGTTATCCCTTACTTGCTTTTATACACCCAAAGTGTAATCAAAGGTATCACTGTAGCACCCATTATGTAAAAGTAACAAAAGAAACCTGGTCAAAGACGTTTGAGTGTGAAAGGGAGAAATACTGGAGTTAGTATGTGAAAGCTAAGGTCTGGTTTAAGGTTTGGCCACAAGCTCCCACGTGTTGTTTTTCCTGTTGCCTGAGAGACAGAGGCAGCATTTTTTAAAACCCCCCAACCCCTTTTCAGATGAGCAGCTGCCTTTGCCCATTGAGCTTCTACACTCGCACTTCTTTGGCTTTAGGTTACATGTTCCCAGACCACTGGTCACGTTTTCCTCACGGTCATAGCATCTACATAAACTGCACTCCTCAAAGAAGAGGGGACGTTTTTTTCATCTAATGTGATGTTAGATGTGTTAGACTCTAGCTAATGTGAGCCACTGAAAACTCTAGCTAATGTGAAACACTGAAAACTCTAGCTAATGTGAGCCACTGAAAACTCTAGCTAATGTGAGCCATTGAAAGCTCTAGCTAATGTGAGCCATTGAAAGCTCTAGCTAATGTGAGCCACTGAAAACTCTAGCTAATGTGAGCCATTGAAAGCTCTAGCTAATGTTAGCTACCTCTAGCATTGGTTACCATTCAATAGAAAGAGTAGGGGCGTGTCAGCATAATCTTTGTTAAATATGGACATGAATGGTTGAATATGGAGTTATTCAAAACAATGGTTTGTGGAAAAACAGTGACTCCCAAAATGTAGGTCTGAAGATTTAGTATTGGCATAACAATGCCCCCTTCAAAGGGCTGCAACCAACACTGGTCAACATCTTAACATGTGCGATCTATTTGATCATTGGCAGGATGACTGCATTGTATCTGCATGGCGCCAATTTACAGTTGCTGTTTGCAAATGTGTATCCATAGAGTGTTGTTTACATTGATCCCAACAATTAATTTGCACATAATCTGGTATCTATATTGTTCTACATATGTCAACTTTTGTTGAAAATTCCACTATTTAAAGATAGTTCGCAAATAGTTTGCAAAAAAAGTATGTAAACTGCTGCTATTATTTTGCCCAAGATATTTAACTTAAATGTTCAAAATGAGCCAAATATTACATCGTAGACTACCAAAGCTTTTGAACCCAATTAGGAAACGATCCACACTAGCTAGGCTAATCCATCAGTTCACTGAGGTGAACACACGTGGTCTTCTTAGGGGAAGGCCATAGTCGTTACTCTCACCTCTGAAATGACTCTGAGTACCTCCCTAATCATTCTTGGATCAGAAAAACCTTCTAGACCAATCAATGGATCCGACAGGTCGGGCCAAAACCAAAACATGTGGCTAAAGCAGTGTTACGATAATGTCTGCCATGGACACAAAGTTTTGGGGGCTCTTTAAAGCCAATGATCTGGGGCTTCCCATGTACTTTGTGCATGTGTGGGTCATGTGAATCCTTGTGTTTATTAAACACACCACTGCAATTTAATGACATGATAACTATTCAAGTTTTACCAGTGAAACATTCATTTAGTAACGTTATTTATACATCTCAGCTCATTTCAAGTTGTGTGTTGCTTTGAACTAGCCTACAGTGTTGTTTTGAAGGATAAATGCCTACTTTGAACACATTTTAGAGCAGATCAAAATGTGTTTGTATTAGATAGATCAACACATTTTAGAGCAGAGAAACCTATGAAAAAAGTAGGCTCCACAGTCAGTTTTAAAATGCATCACTGGCTTTGATATTTTGATTTATTAGAGACAATACCAATTCTGATAGATGTTTTGTAAAACACCCCTCATTTTGTAGGAATACAATGGATTCGGTCTGAAGTTTTGTATGTACAAACATTTGCAAAACATTTTTTTTAAATTCAATGAACTTCAAAATATTCTAAACCATTCGAACAAGCTAATACCATTGAGAAGGAATACATTAGTTGCCAACAGTCCGTGTGCTTTTCCATGAGTGCAGGAATACGTACCTCGGATGAGATGTCGGCCCTTCCTGAAGTAAGTGATCTTAGACGTGTAGTCGTTGTAAATTGAATTAATGCCCACACTGCGATTCTCAAGCCAATGGGCTGTCGCAATTCCTCTTCCAAGGACCTTCATGGAGTTCACTTTTATCCATCTATTTAGCTCCAAAACGACCTTACCGGACACCATCATACCGCTGGCATACATTGCATTGTCCGGCCCGTCCAACTCCAGTTTAAACGTTTTGATAGCCTTGAAAGTCATTCTTCAAAGAGCAAATCAGTTAATACCAGAAGAAAATATATCCTGTGGTCCAAGAAGCCGATCCCAGACTCTTTGTAAAGATCGAATTAAACAATTACCAGAACCAAAAATCGTTCACACCAACAGATTAAAAATCTATCAATGAAGGCAAACAAAACGTACCTTCCAAATAAGGATATGAAAGATTTGAGATGGCTGAACACGTTACAGTAGTCTTTTGAATAATTAGCCTACTGTGGAGCCTATTTTGTTATATGTATATGATTAACACATCAAGTTAATACTTAGTTACGCGGGTTTGCAATAATAATAAAAAACACACGAAACTCAGTGAAGCTCCCAGTTTGAAGAAGAAACTGAAACCAACATCTGCGGAGAGTTAGATTATTACATCCGGTTGTCAGGGATACAGTCATTTTCAACACAGCTTCCTTCCTCTTCAAAACAGAATGTTGGACCTGCGCTCAGGCATTTATTTTACGCTTGCTACGTGACAGAACGCTACGGTGCCTGAAGGCTTAAGATGTTTAGCGTTTGTAGAACAACCTCGATTAGGCCGTAGTCCTTTCATGTCCCAACACCCAGTCGTCATGAGTGTACGTGTCATGTTTGGTAGCCAAACTGTTGTAAGAATTAAAGAGTTAAATTGAGTAAAGTTTTAGCAATATTAGAGACTGTTCGTATTGCATTTTTTGAAAACAGGCCAAGCCACGTTTGAATATTACCGAAATCTCAAGTTTCACAAGAATGACGCTCTAAATCGAAATAATAAATAAAGGCTATAGGTATTATTTTTCCAACAGGTTAGGATATGAATTTATTTACAAAAAAATACATTCTGTCACAGTGAATACCATTTTAATTACTGTAACAACAAGTGAATAATCCATGCAGTACACCCGCAATGTGAATTTTACCATTACACCTACAGTATTGACCCATGAGTCTTCACAAGCAATTTCTGTGATCCATCTCTAGATAGACCAATGCCTCATTACCCGTGAAAACCTTTTGAATATTGTGATTCTTGGTGACACAATCTGGTATAACATATCTGGAATAACATGAATAAAGGGGTACTAAACAGTTCTATCCCACATCACCCAGAGGCTGTTTTGATTTTAAACGACCTAACAGTTAAGTGTCCGGGTATATTGATTTTTCACAATCAACCTGGACGGTCCACACATGTCTGGGTCAATGTTTTTTATCTTGTTGTGTCAGTAATATTGTCAGGCTTCTTGCAAGCTTCTTCTAGAAGGATGTAAATGCTTCTTGTAGTTGTGTTAGTCAACAAAACAAAGGATTAGTAGGGTCTGAGTTGTAAGTCAAGTATATGATGAGGTGTTTTGAAATATTCGAACAGTTGCTCAACACTACCAGGACATTTGCCCAATAAATAAACAGAGCATGGAATAAATTAAAGCCATAAACTTTAATCTCCTTGATAAAATGGTTGGATTGTGTTATGCACAGTTTGCTGGATCATTCACTGTTCTGTTTTCGTCTCAATCATGCCTTTTTAAATTATTGCTTTGGTATTTTTGCATTATTGTTCTAGGCTGTTTGTATTGTCATTTACACACAAAACATCAATCAACCACACCTAACAAACGACAGTGTCCGTGCACTCATAGAGTCAATAAGAAAAACTCTGTTTTACCCTTAATTAAGACTAAGGAAATATACCTGCATACATGTCTTGATTGCATTTAGTTGAGTTGTCTCATTTGTGTTCAGTCCAAATCTCCAGATTAAAATACCAAATGGCAGCATGTGATTTATTTAGAAACCCATTGTGGCCTCAGAACAGAGCCCAGTTGGACCCCTTGGTTGACAGAATCAAGTTTTTAATTGCCAGCAATTATCATTATATGAGTCAGAAAGTATCATTTATTAGTCAGATATGAGTGACACCACAACAGTGTCACTCCCACCTGACTAATGGAGAATTCCAAGGATGCCGTCATAAGCAGAAGTAACAATGCTACTGTCACCACTGTCAACTGCCATCAACAAGTCACGTGTTCCTCTTAGCAGTGCTGTCTGAGCACTGACGGGAAGGGTTTATGCAGATTGTTGTCGGTGAGGTTGTTCTGAATATGCCTTCTGAACAACCTCACATTTAAGGATCTTTGAACCAACATTCATGCAGTTCTGTCAGATCCCCCAGAAAGAGAGCATTTTGTTTAGGGGGGGTGATAGACCACAACCCCATGTTTAGATGTTACAGGTCAGTTTTAAATCAATACATTCAACTAAGGCAGTTTCTTTCAAAGTAATAACATAATTCAGTTTATTTTGAATTCTGAGGAAAATATAATAGCAAAACCAGTTGTTTGTGGCTGAGCAATGTGCTAATAGTTAAGGGATGTGGCCTGGATTAGAACCACGTGTTTATTTGATTGCTGTCAAGACTGTCAAACAAAGCAAATGAATATTTCTGCCTACAATATAATCTGCCAGTACGGGACCATTGCTAATCAGCAACCTTGTGTTATAAAGTGCTATACTCGTAGATGGGCAAGTTAATATGGTAAAAGTTTGTATGGCTTGCACAGTTTGTTCAGGAGTTATTGGCACTTTGCAAAGGACATAACAATTCTAATCTCTTTGAGCAAGAGATTGTGGTCTTTGGCTAGGGTTCTGGCTAAAATGGTTAGGCGACAACATACTAAACTTTTGGTGGATTTCCTTCAAGTTGCCATAGGGAGGGGTAAGGGTGGGAATCAGAGAGGGGGTTTTGGTGAGTCACTCTAGCACGGGACATTTGGTATGAAAACTGCATTGGCGTCGTTCGTAACACACCAACACAGCTATGTAGAGAACTGGTTGAGGGTTGTGTTTCTAGTTGTGGTTGTGTTTCTAGTTGTGGTTGTGTTTCTAGATGTGGTTGTGTTTCTAGTTGTGGTTGTTACTAGTTGTGGTTGTGTTTCTAGTTGTGGTTGTGTTTCTTATTGTGGTTGTGTTTCTAGTTGTGGTTGTGTTTCTAGTTGTGGTTGTTTCTAGTTGTGGTTGTGTTTCTAGTTGTGGTTGTTTCTAGTTTTGGTTGTGTTTCTAGTTGTGGTTGTGTTTCTAGTTTTGGTTGTGTTTCTAGTTGTGGTTGTGTTTCTAGTTGTGGTTGTTTCTAGTTGTGGTTGTGTTTCTAGTTGTGGTTGTGTTTCTAGTTGTCCTCGGGATGTAAATCGAAGGTCCTGTTTCTTAGATTAGGAGCTAGTTTGCTGCACTTCTGGCATGTGAAGGGGTGGTTTCTCACAGTGGCAGGTATCCTAGTGGTTACAGTTGTCAGTGTGATGTTTTTACCCCCTTACCGAGCAAAGCAGTTTACTCTAATCACAACCAATGTCATTTCTGTAGATTAAAAGTACATTTTAGCATGGACATACATTTTATTTATTTTCAATTCAATGTAACTGGTCTCTGGGATCACTGGAAGTTAACAATTGTTTTGCGTGCCATATCTTTAGAAAAATTTTACTTCCATTGCTGTAGATTTATTCATGACTTTAGATAAGTATGTGACTACTGTGTCTCGTTGGGTTGTCTGAGTAGGTCCTGGAGAGAGGCTTGTGCCCAAAAGCCTCCTTATGGGTCGTGTAGAAATGTTGCTCATTGTTAGGGGCTGTGATGTGGCTGAATTTAATCTATAGACAGAGATACAGACAGAGAAAAAAAGAGATGGATAAAGTGCATTGTTAAAAGCTCTAAAAGTTGCAATACGCCTCCCTGTTCTGACCCCTGGTGGTGAAGTTTGTAAGTGCGTCCCGCACATGCTTCCTGCTCTTTTGACAAACAAACGCAAAGCGGTCATATGTATCTTCCAAACTGAAGAGACAGGGTGTGAGAACCTAGCCAACTACTCCGGGAAAATTAATGTGTTCCTGCATGAGTTTGCCTAGGACTTTGAGCTTTAGTTAATTGTTGAGGTTAGAATTAATTGTCTGCATATTTCTCCCCAGCGAGCAACCTTTTCCTGCCTGAAAGCGTTTATTACTCAGACGCCATAGAAAAAACATACAACTTTTCCTCTCAGCAAATTATCATGCTTTCTAAATCACAGCACTCTCCCTGACCAGACTGCCAAATCCCTCATTCACACTGTAGTATTATATCGCCTGGATTACTGCAAGTCTGTTCTCTACAAGCTCTCCAGCAAAATGACAGCACAGTAGGGGACCATCTTAAACCTGCTCATGCTCAACACCTTCGATGGACCGGCCGCTCACACATACCTTGCAGACCTGCTACACCAGACACACATCCTGTTCACTGGCACTCACCACTCAGCCCTCCCCGTCGTCAATTTGACACTGGGCTTCGCTCGGTGGAATGCTTTTAGCAGCGCAGACCCTGGGGATCTCAGTCAACCTCCCAGGCAAACATTAATCTGCACACGTAATTAATTCCTGATGAGTTTTTCTATGTTATTTTATTGTGGGATTTCTTTCATATTTCATTGCTCTGTCAAGTGATGTTGGATGTCTGGAAAAGCACCTTCACAAAATGTCTTCTAATTAATAATGTTGTCATCATCATCATCATCATCGTGTGACATGTGCTCATAATAAGCTTGACCCTGCAAGGCTTATGGGGATTTCAACAAAATCCAAATGGGCAAAATTAACAATAATCCATTCTAGCACACAACCAGACAAGAGATGTTGCTGTTCCATCAGCAGGATTGTTTTTCAATCAACAGTACAGGAACATCTGTGCCACTGAATGACAATGCGGCATGTTGCTCTGGGTTAAGTGGATCAATATAGGCCTACCCGATGAAGATGACTTGGGCTGACCTCCAGCTTCGTGGAATGTAGTGGGAGGAAGTCCCTTTGAAAGGTAGTCATGGCTGGTCCAGGCTCTGAGGAGTTTAAAACAATGGCAGAAAGGTCATCCATAGAAAGGTCAACACTGTCATTTTGCATTTTGGGTCAACCGTCCATTGGACACGGATCACAAACCACTGCCATCTTTAAGAACATCTCGGTCTCTCTCTCTTACTTTGGCCAGCGAGCACGTGGCCTGAGGGATGGGTGACCGGTCGAGCTCGGATTATCTCCCTTTGGGGGTAGTCTTCCTGGAACGCTGTGCTGTAGAATTGGCCTCCCAGACTTGCTCTACCCAACTCCACATTGCTTCTGGTCCTCAGGTTGGCTCCACTGGATCTCACCGGCATCTCCCCGTGCCTCGGCTGGGGACGGGAGGGAAATTCCACCAGGTCAGATCTTAGCTCTGGTGTCTTTAACTTGTCGAGTCAGGACGCACACTTTGACCGGTTACAAAGACAGTATCTGATTAAAACTTATAAACAAGCGGTTGCAAACGTAAGCCTGACGAAAACACTGTATCGTGACAAGGAAACAGTCAGGGTTGTCGTCACCTCAGATTTTTTAACAGACTTATAATATAAACACATAACAAATGTCAGATGAATAAAACATTTAAAATACATGTACTCTGAACATTAATTAAATCCCTTCCCGAGCGAAATGCCTTCAATTGTAATTAACCTTAACCCTAATTCGGGTGTCACTGAAGCCAGTAATATGCTGCCAGAAATTGGGAGGATTGCGTTCACCTTGGAGAAGAAAAGGCTATTGGTTGTGGCCATCATCCTTTGTTTGTTGCGGCCAGGATCAGTGTCCCCTTTGGGGATGGAGCTCAGTGTTTTGTGGGTCTGCATCACTGGAGCAGGGGCTGGGGACCGGACCCCAAACCAGGCAGTTAGCCAGGCAGGATAATTAGAACGCTGAAGTATTAAAGCCCATTTCCCAGGCCAAGCCACACAGCACTCACGGGTGGAATATTCACTTTTTGTAAGTTTACATTTTTAGTCGTAAGCAACAATTCAATCCTGCTGTAACATTGTTTGTATGAGGCAGGACTCGGGCGCAGGTAGTACAGAGACCTTTTAATAAAAACGACTAAGACATAACATAACTAAAACAAGGCATGACCTGAATGACATTACAGAAAGGAGTGGAATCCAAAACAAAGAGCGAGAAGATACAATCAGGAAGGAGGAGTTTAAATAGACAATTAAATAAATGTGATCACGTTAATTGAATGATCTTCTGATTAATAAAGATAACTGTTTTAGATTTGCTCAATTTAATGTTTTATGTTTATGGATTTTTTTATATATTTTTCTGCGTTGTTTTTTTCTGTACTGATTATGGATTTTGGATGTTTTCAGCATATTTTAAAGAAGATTGCACTAAAAATAAAATATTGTTGTACGCTGAGCTGACTAACTGAGTAAGCATTGCTTACTTACCTAACTTGGCACCACAAAACGAATCCGCCATTGTTGATCTCCATATGTTTTCAGAGAAATCCCCCAGATTTACTTTCAGCCGCTTCATCGTATTGACTGGACTGGGTCTAAAAATGGATGCCGTAAACATATCAAACCATGCTTAAAATAAGGATCACATTATATTACAGCATTCAAGTGTGTCAAGCAATCTCACTACAGCATTTTAGAATTGATGGGAATGTTGGCATACCTCATGGCACTGGGGTGGCTAAAGGACAAACCATGGGTTGTTTTAGTTTCTAGAATCTTCTGTGGATCTCCCATCGCCACGGAGGAGGGGAATTGCTGAACCGGAAAAGGCAAAGAGAATTGAATCCCCATCTCATCTAAAGCCGTAGCAAAAAAACATGCAATGGGTTTCTCGTGGCCTATTTCTTTCGCAGAGAGTTATAAATAACAAGAGAACTATCAAAGGGCCCATTTAGTCCCCCTTGTCGGGTATTTAATGACCCGTGCAAAAACACTGTCACGTGATTCTCATTATTCCCACGCAGCCACGGCATGAGCACGGTCATTGCGCGGTCCTCCCGGCAGTTGGCGGGTGCGGTTACCTTCTCCACGGGCCGGGGTGGGTTGCACCATTGTCCCCTGAACACATAGTTGTGGCTGGAGACAAAGTGGTGGGCACTCCTGCTCTCATTGATGGTGGGTTCTCCCCCTATATCACACAGGCACTCACAACATCACCACCTGACTTGAAGAGCAATTCCTCTCTGGCTTTACCACGAAACGTTGACTGGAAATGCTTTCAGATCCGCCACCATCCTAGCAATGGTAACGTAGCCTTCTAAAGCAACTTGTGAATGGCCTATAAATGGAAAAATAGGCACACTGTAACTTGTCAAGGTATTTAGAGAACGAGAGAATAACGCCGCAGAGTTGCAAGCCATACAAAAGGGACCTAGTTTCAAGAGCGCGACTCACCTAGATGTTTGACCTTGGCCTTAACAATGGGGGACACGTTGTGTGGCGTGAACAGAGCTTGGTAAGTGGTCTCAGGAAACTCCCCCATTTGATTCTTCTCGATGTTCGTGACAGGACAAATAGGCCTGGTCTGGCACACGGCCTGCTGCTGGAAGCCTTCTGCTTGGGTGGTAAGGAAGTTGACCAGCCTGGGGTCTTTGTGCATCTGGAGGTTGGTGCATAACTTAGTCCAGGCACAAGTGCGGATGGGCTGGATCCATGGATGGTGGGGATAGGACTTGACCGCCTCAGTCAAATACTCTCTGATCCGATTCAGGTCTTTGTGGTCGACCAGGGCAGGGGGGGGTGGAGGGACGGCGCCTCTTCTCCAAAGGGTGGCAAAAGAGTTGACGTCTGTCTGAAAGGATGTCTTAAAGGACTCCTTAAGGCTGTCGACACCGTTGCTGTTCCCAAAAGGAATATGTGAGGACCGAAGGAATTCTTTGCCCATCAAGGGGGCCTGAATAAATGTGGTTACAGCCATAGTCCTTCTCGAACTGCTCTTTGTTCTATGTTGTCTTTCTCCTCACATCGCTAAGCCTTTCTGTTATGGTTTTCTCCTGTTAGAAGTGTGGAAAGAGTGTGCATTGTTATCACCGTGGATACCAATCTAACATACAAATTATGATTACATCACAATGCTGTGAAAACAAAGATAAGCACCTTTTGTTTTCCTGAAATCTTTCCTGAAGTCATTCTGGCAGTCTAGGAGTAAATATTCAGATGACAAACCCCCACTGATAATAGATTGTTCTAAAACTCCAGATGTGGTCCCATTACCAAAGATATTCATGGAAACCGACTTTAGTATTGAATATTTGAGTACGGGTAGTTACTTAAAATGGTTTTTAATCCTTACTCAGACCAGTCTAACGTGTCCCAGATATAAATTGCATTAGCTTAAAATAATTGTGTTAAGATCATACAATCACTCAAAGTACATAAAAAAGTGATAAAAAAGAAGTCCAGAATATCAACTTGCAGTAGACATGACATTAAACACATATGAGAATATTTCTTGTCTGCTACATTGTTTATTTGTCATTAAGCAAAGAGAAGTGACTTACCCATTCCACAGTGAATGGCACCATCTGAATAGTAACTACCCACTTCCTTAACTGAAGTGGTTTTTATGCATCATTTAGCAGTTCAGTGGATAACTTTACAATATCAACTGGCCTTGTCTCACACACTGTTTGCATGGCAACACGCACTACAAGGAAGATGCTGTTTTAAACCAAATAACCATGGATCCTAAATCACAGTTGCTGTGGGAACACCTTTTTAGTGTTAATGTTTCACTGTGGCCTATTTTTAGCAAATAACAGTGAACCCGTCCTCCTAAATCCATTAGAAACTCCTCTGGCAATGTATGGCATAATAATAAATATCATCAAAGGTTTTCAGGTTTAGAGGCCATAATGTTTGTTTGTTTGCATTCACTTAATAAAATATTAGAGTTAAACAAGGTTCTATTTTTGTTTCTGACTAGGCACAGTTATGATCATTTCATGTCCTGATGCTTTAAAATGTTTGTTTTTCAAAAAGACTTAATGGGTGTAATATAATATTGTCTCAAATGCACCACATTGTATTAAGCAAGTGCATCTATCCACTTTTAAAATGCATCTGACAAACTGACAATGCTGATACATTATTCTGGTAATGCACACGTCACAAATCCTCATCAGAAATGTTCACAGAGTTACACCAGCAGATGGCATTAAAACTGTATTATGTAATAACTGATCCAAGTACTCGTGATTGATAGTCTGAGCTGAGGATACAAGTAGTTAGTAGTTATAAGTTAGTATACAAGTACTATATTACACGTTTGTATAATTCTAAGCCGAGTTGTAACTTTAAGGACTCTTAGAAAACAAAGTTTTCAGTTGAAAAAAATATTGTACGAATCAGCGCAACATGTGATGTGACGTAACTTCCGCCTTGCACAGCCTCTTTCCGTCGAGGCTCAGCTAGTAGCCGGGTGGGTGCACGTTTTTGTCTATTTCTTTTTAGAAGAAATTGCCTATAAGACGCATTTATAATGCCATAAAAGTACTTTAGTGTCACTCCGCTAGCGGATACGCGTCCAAGTAGGAATTTGGTTGTCACATATGAAACGTTTAAATTGTATATATTAGTAGGAAAAGATATTGAGCATGTGGCAGATACAGGCCTTGGCAGGACGGAAGGCTCACTACAGCCGCTTGCTTTAGCTACTGCTGGTTAGTAGGTTAGCAAGTTAGCGAAGTGGTTAAAGCTTTATGTTCTAATTGCTAGATAGCTGTTATTTACTTACATTTTAACTGTGACATGTCTCCATATCATTGCTTTTCATGTCATTCAATACAGGTCTTAATATTTGTGCCAGGAATTCGCTAATAATAGCAGGCTACCCAAACCCCGCTAGTTAGTCATTAACATCAACTCACATGAACCTTTCTCCCAACAGCCTGCCAAGATGCAGATCTTCGTGAAGACGTTGACGGGGAAAACCATCACCCTTGAGGTAGAGCCTAGCGACACCATCGAAAATGTCAAGGCTAAGATCCAGGATAAGGAAGGTAAATTAGTCCAAGCGATGGTGGTCTTCATACATTGACGTTAATTGTACTTCGGTGAGTTTCGTTAGTTAGAAGGTAATATGCATATTTTGTTTCTCTCAGGCATTCCTCCTGACCAGCAGCGTCTGATATTTGCTGGCAAACAGCTTGAGGATGGTCGAACCTTGTCTGATTACAACATCCAGAAAGGTGAGAATACGTTAACAGCCATACACCAATAATAGGGTGATCAGATCAAATGAAAATTTGGTACTAGTCTTATACAGCAGCGTCTGGTTTGGTTTAAGGTAGAGTGGTCATGCTACAGAGTCTTTGACTTTTATGCTAACCGGATTTTATTTAGGGTAGTTTCCTCTTGATAGAAAACACAAGATTGAGATTTACAGCAGAAACAAACCTGTTTTGCTTAATGCTTAAGCGATGCATCTTGTTTGACGAATAGTGTTATCTACTCTCACACAGCAAAGCACTACTTTCTAAACTGCTAAGTATTTTTTCATGTCTCATTTAATGACCCAAGACAACATAAATTATTTTACCTAATTTAGTTAAAAACACGGTGTTTGCCAATACCATGTTCCGTGGGGTGAATACCTTTAAAAATATTACTGAAAGATTCATAAAAAAGGGGCTTCTGCCATTTCTTAAATATTGATATTTTAGACTTTAACTACTCCATGTTAATACATTATATTTGTACTTTAACTACTACGCTAATAACACTTGGTGGAAGATCTGTTAAGTGGGTTTTTGGTAGAGATCTCTTACAGTTCGCTGTTGTCATGTTACGGAATACCCCGCTAATGAGTTAGCCATGTCCAAAAACATTTTTGTATTAATGACTGTCTTTTATATTCACAAGTATAGAAAAGCTACTTGTATATGTTCTGCCCCAATTTCCCAAACATGCACAGAGTTTGAGTGCTTGAATTTGGGTCTGTAATCAAGTACTAAAATACCTTCTTTAAAAAAATATGTTTGCTGATGGTTCACGCGCTCTCCTGCCCCAAAATATTTGTGCAACTTATAGATTTCTGATAAATTTGACTCTTAGAAAACTTTCTCAATGAGATGACAAGTTATGGGATAATTTGTCCCTGTCTTTTTCGGTGAATTTGGGACCAATATTTTCAATGTTGGAATCAGCTTGTTGTTCTAGTAAGTGTTCATTGCCAAGCATTGTTTTCTTTTTTTTAAACATGACATTGTAGTCTACCTTCAAACATTTCTTGCTTCGTAGCATGAGATTCATTGTTTTGGTGGTATACATAGACAAGCTGTGCCTCTATCAGTTGGCAAAAACCTATGACTGTTTTAGTCAGGCAATGTCCGCATTACCCAGACATCCCGGCATATATAATGTTAGCCTTAAAGTGGTGTCCATATGCATACTACTATGCATTGTTTTCCACAATAAAACTCAATATTCCAATTGAGTGTTTTAAAGTCCTGATCAAGTTTAGCCCGAGAGACATCAATGTGAAGTCTTAAATAAAGTATGATTGGCCCCCTCCAGAGTCCACTCTGCATCTGGTGCTGCGTCTGCGAGGAGGCATCATCGAGCCGTCTCTGAGACAGCTGGCCCAGAAGTACAACTGTGACAAGATGATCTGCCGCAAGTAAGTACAGCTGACTAGCTGCTCTACTGACTACGATCAACCGTGGCCGTTCTAGTTCCCCCTGTTTTACAGTAATGGACATTTGATTTTAAAATAAGGTGACGGCAACGAAGGAAAGTGCTTGAGCACGAGTACTTTCAAAAGCCATAGTGGGCATGAAGGGGCCAGTTGATTGGTTCATATCAGTGATGTGGTTTTAGTTGAGACTGGCTAGATGACATTGGTGGTAATTTGCCCGACTGTCAGTAAACCGTGTTGTGTGTGGCAGGTGCTATGCCCGCCTGCATCCTCGTGCCGTCAACTGCCGCAAGAAGAAGTGTGGACACACCAACAACCTGCGTCCCAAGAAGAAGCTGAAGTAAACTGGATGCTTGGTGGGACATGCAGAAGCTTTATGTTAAATAAACATTTAAAAAAATGTATCGATTGAACGGTGTGCTTTGTTTTACACCAATTCTGGGGAATGCTTGATCCTACGTCTAGATGCACGAAATAGCCCAGGACAAATCAATTTCTCACAGAGAAACTAGTCACTCAAGGTGTAGTGTTGCTGTTATAGTATCTAACACGTCTGGCCATGGGCACAAAAAAACAAAACTATAATGCTGGAACTTTTTTAATGTTAAAACAATTGAAGTACATTTAGCCTTCACAATATAATTGATGTCCACATAATGCAAGTACAGTTTAATGGTAACCAGATCCTTTTAATGCATGATTTAAAGTCAGGTAAATGTTCACTAGCTGTTAATACTGGAAAGTTTATCCTTAATTTCTTTCCCTCCAAGAGCCTCAGCCAAACAACCTACCTTTCCATACCAATGATCACATGAGGAAACGGTTTGAACATACTTCAATGCGATTTGAAAGCAGGTTGCTGAGGTATTGGTGCCAATTAAGTAACGTGTATTTTAAGAGAATATACAGCAACAGAGTCTACGCTTAATTTCAATTAAAATGCTAAAGGCAATCTGTTGTTTTCTAAAGTAGTGTGCAGTACTGTTATGACAATATGGCTCATCCATCATATACGGGTAAGAAAAGTGCATCTTTGGTACTGTATTTCGTATGGTGACTACAGTTGTTGGATGATACACAATATGTAAACCGTTTAGACTTGAAACAATCATGTTGTGACTACTGAATATTGGTATCATGACATACAGAGCCGATGAAATGTTTGATTGTCACATTATTGGTTGGATTCAGTTTGGTAGCCACACACACACACACACAGGAAACACTGTTCAACAGAAATGCAGTTTGTCCTCATGAACAAGAACATGCTTCCGTGTGGTTGTCGGGAATACTGGTCAAAAACAGCACTGCTATTCCAACACAGATGTACCTTTGTACCAAGATTTATAATCATAAGCAAGGAACAAAATTGTGTGCATCAGTTACATTTCAGATACCAAGCAATTTCCAATGACTGAAGTACAATACATCTTTATTAACGCAACTTGTGCTTTTAAGTCTGTTTGTGAAAGGTTGCACATATAATGCATGTAACTCATTATTGTACTTGGCAAGTTCCTTTGCTGAGCTCATGCATTTTTGTCATTGAGTACCCTTACTAATTAGGCCTCTGCGGTGTAGGATTACACCGTCGAGTTGTTCTTGTAGGACAACCAAATCAGGTATGGCAACTTGATGTTATACAATACATAAAATAATGGAACGTTTAATATGAATTGATACCACTGATAAACTTAAACAATAATAAAGGTACCTGCGTTTTAAGTACAGGCCCAGATTAAATTCAACTACATCTGAATTTCAAGTTAACCTCAAATTGCATGTTGACTGAATCGTAACCTTATAGCAACATTTACATGAAAATGGTGTTAGGGTTAATCGAACAATTCTCTTCCAGCAAGGTGAAAACGGAAAGACACATGTTTTGCTCTTGCCAACCACCTTGAAAATGACGGTACAGCTGGTGTTCATGTACCATGTGGATCCAAGGTTTTACTATTAACCCACTTCAGTAATGTGCTTAAGCAAACATTTGTCCATCGCCCTCTAAAATCCTGTAAACGCTGTATGCTATTTGTCGATAAGCCTGGCCAAGCTTTGTCGTAGGTCGCTCAGGTCGTAGATCTTGACGTCCAGGACGTCAATGACCCGCTGAACCTCAGTCTCGGCCCGTTCCCGCTCCTCCAGCGAGGAAGCCAGAGTGTGTTCGGCCATCTTAACTCGCTCTTCCAGTTCGGTGTTGCGTGTCTCCAGATCCTACAAGGTTCAGAGAGGACTTACTATCAATTCTGGGCAATGTCATGAACGTTCCCAACATTTCCCATCAATTTCTTAGAACTTCAAAATCAATGATTAATAAGGGGTGTTTAACTCATTTAGCATTACATTTTTTAGCAGTTAATTTTGCCGTAGATTCTAACATGAGTTAATGTACATGCAGCGGCTACTCCTTGAAGCCACAGAAAACCAACACAGGTGGCAGAGCAGTTATGGAAGACCACGTCCAATTAAATTGGATCAAATCAAATCCTGATATGATTTACACACTGAATTTGTATAATTATATACTGTATAATTAATTATTGAAGAAGAGAGGAGCTCTGATACAAAGTTTTATAAACAATACATAGTAAGAGCTGGTAACCAAACGGCATATCATATCTGATGGCATTGCTAAGGCACAGCCGGATTCAACTCGGGCCGTTAAAGACAGTTCTACTAGTTTTTCATTGCAACATCCTAATCAGGGATTTCTTTCGACCTGAGATACCAGGTGGGTGCAATTAATGATGAGGTAGCACAGAACAATATCAGGGTGCAGCCCCCATATGGTAACAGCTGAATACCTCTGCTATACAGTACAGATGGTCCACAAAGCACATAATGACAGTATCATGGAGTGTAGATAATCCAGAAAGCATGTTTTGTCCCAATTACCCAAACCCACCTGAAGTCTCTGAACAGCTTCTTCCTTTTGTTTCTCCAACTCATGAATATCAGATTTCTTGCTTTGTAGAGTGTGGATTTCCTATAAAGAATACCTCAGTTACAGTCTTGTTTACAAAAGAATGCTTTGGACTTTTTCCATACGTAGCACATTTGAGCAAAAGGCCATGATTTGCAGATGCTCCTAAATAACTCTCAAAATCCAATAAACTTGTTGGTTTAGTTGACTGACTGGTTTTCTATGATGCAGTAGAGATTAATTTAATCCATTTAATATAGATGTATACCCAAAGCAATTTCCTTTGAACAAAGGTGGACTTAAAAGTTAAAATCAAATATCTCTACCAAGTATTTCTGCTTTAAGAGAAACGGCTCTAGACATTAAAACACACAGTTTCTTAAGATTTGGAAATGAAAAACCATAGCTTTTAACAGTTTTTTTCTACAACTCTGAACAGTGCTATTCACAGGGCCTGAAGACTAGCAGTTGGATCCGCAAGTCTTACCTCATCTTTTGCTTTGAGCAAGGCTTCCAGCTCCTCCAATGACTGAGTCAGCTCATCCCTCATCTCAGATTCACTCGGACCTGGTGGCCTGCTTTGAGCCTCCAGCTCTGCCACCTAACGGCACACAACACCAGAGACAGGAAGAAAATGAGGTCTTTAAATCCTGATGTACATGCAATCACAACGGACGATGGGACTGTTGCACACCTATTAAGCTGACAGTGATTTCTTGGACGTAACACATTTTGGAAACAACTTGCAATTCTCACGGTCAAGGTTGAGAAAGGATTGCTCCGACAGACCAGTAGTCCCTCGACTCTGGCTTGCTATACGCTCATGTGAAAAAGTCAATGCACATCCTGTAAAGTTGCATTGTTGCACATACAGCTCTGGAAAAAGTATGTTGAAAAAAAACAAAGTTTTGAGTGAGGAACAGAATGGATCGATTTAAGAGCCCACTGCACATCCATCCCTTCTGTTCCTCAAAAAGGTACTGTGGTCTCTACAGAAATAAACTGAGTTTTACACCTTAGCTTGAAGTCAATGTTGTCAGCAGCCAGTTATCACATTTTTCTAAAATCCAGTGCTTGCAATTGTGGCCTAACTTTATAGTGTCGAGTTGGCTGCATCAAATGCTTATACTTTTTGCATTTGGCCAAATTGCTATGTAACAGTAATGTGGTTGTGGCAGGAATTCTAACACAATTATAATAAGCAATGTTTAGATACACGTCCACATAAATTAACTGCTGTTGTTACTACATTCTGTTGTTCCACTACGCAGGTAATGTTTCTTAATTACACATTTAAAATGCCACTGTAAAAAAAAATATATTTTAATATATTACAACAGTTTGCATTGACTTGTGATCTCCTTATAATCACTTTAGACAATCACTGTCCTGTCCTCCCCACCCCGGACTAGCTGCGGTAGTACTATACCGGTCTTGATTTATAGGGTAAGACGGGGATAAGACATGTTGTGTTACTGTTTAGAGGCACAGTGACCCTAAGTAGCCCAATGTAATTTCTCACAGGACAACTGACGTGTCATTAAAAACCTCGAGCGGTGTCCGTTGCAGAAAATATATTGGCTAGGTTATAACAAACTACACTGATGCAATATTATACCTTGACACGTAGTGGATAAAATAAACCGCTGAGTCAGGAAACGCCTACAATCGTTCCTTAGCAGTGACATTTCGACCAAAACCAAAGTAGAATTGAGTCACACCAAAGAGCAATCCAACCTTGGTAAATCTTCTGCAATTTGGTATTAGAGCATAACGTCACGTTTGTTGTTACTGTATTACAGTGTAAAGATTTCAATGCCATCCATCGAAGCACAAGAAAGCTTCTGTTGGAGGATTTTAACCCCATCCTGTTAAGCACTTTACAGAGGGAACTATGTTACTGCCCGCGCACAAGTGCATTTCTATTATACAACAAGAAGTCATGGAAAACAGACCCACTGTTAAGATCTCTAAAACTCCAATTACCCTGCAGGGAAGTGATTGAGCCCAAGCGGAATGCATTACACTGAAACGAGCTGAAAAGAACTTGGCCAATGTTAGCATTGTGGGAGCACTAACAGATGGGACATTTAAGAACGATGTGTGCTCTTCTATGCCTGGTTGACGTGGTTCATCTTTACAGAGGACTTCTTCCCTTTGCTCCTACCCCTTCTCAGCTCCCGTCTACAGAAGCGCGAGCGAAGACATGCGAGAGCAGGCTGGGGAACAGCTTCCCCGCAGTGTCGGAAATAACCCCTGAACCCCCCCCCCACCAAGCCCACATTGTGTTAAACCTACCTACCACTTTGAGAGCCTGGTGATGAATGGGCTTACTCTGAAAGCGGCATGGCTGACAATTCCAACCAATCGCTTGCCTTTTCTTCCTGTGATTTGTTGTTTAGCTCTAACTAGGGCAGGGGAAATGGGTTGTCCTGTCCTACAACGTCTTCCTGTCCCACCACGCCCTGGAGACATGGTCTACTTCCAACCACCTGGATGACATTGTTGCAGAAGGGGGTAACCTTCACAGTGTAAGAAAAACAAATGCCGTTCCCCCTGGTGCCTGGAGCTTAAAGGGACTGTTGACAGCCATAGCTTCCCGGGCTGATTTGTTGCAGTGGTACTTTAATCTGCCACATGAAAGAACCTCATTAAGCTTGACCAAGGGCACATTTATCTTTTTCAAATTGTGTGCAAGTTATGCAAAACACATTTCACTAAGATTATCGAGACACGGTCAACAGTAACGTCACCCAGAATGGAACAATTTTAATAAAATGGTGGCAACAGCGTCTCTGAATGTGCCGCACTCACCAACTGTCAGCAATGTTCTGTGACATATAACCCATCATAGAACTACCATGAGACCACTGATCTCCAGTAGATGTGCTGCTCTGAGGACTGTCTCTCATTTAGCGTTTCCACTTCAAACGTGAAACGTGGCAAAGCCTAAAAAAGGAGCAGGTGACCATGTTCAGATTATCAACTAACCCAGAAATATTGTACATAAAATAATTCTTGAAAACCTTGATTAGTGACCTTTGTTTAAGGGGCTATAAAGATAAAATCTTTACTGTACTACCACAAATTCACGCTTGAATGACCAGGGGAAATTCGGTTAGTTTTATGTTAATGTTTTACATTTTTGTGGTAAAAAACTCTGCCCAATTTATTCCCCATTTAAACATTCTCGCTGGACCGTTTATCAGTTTTCTTTTACTGTATAACAGGTGTCCATCATACTTGCCCTAGACCCTAAAACCCTGTGGACTAGCGAATACTATTCCGGTTTTGTTCCGTAAGGGAAGAGGAGGAGACCAGTCACGTTATTGTCTAAATTAAGTCTAGCAAATGTTGGAGGCAGGATTCAACGCAGTCGCTTTTTAACATTTTATTTGTGAGTATACTTAGGAACCAAGTAAACAATCTTGCCGCCATCAATTAGCAAATGTATAATAACTTGAAGCACAAGGTTTGGCTTGAGAGCAACTTGACCTGTTCTAACAGTCTGCCA
This sequence comes from Novumbra hubbsi, assembly GCA_016801125.1. Classification (NCBI taxonomy): domain Eukaryota; kingdom Metazoa; phylum Chordata; class Actinopteri; order Esociformes; family Umbridae; genus Novumbra; species Novumbra hubbsi. The sequence goes on from JACXGK010002752.1 coordinate 45,366, forward strand.
GAATAGCAGGTCTGTCATCTACACTCTTACCTGATCTCTGAGCCTCTCAGTCTCCTCCTGATAGTCAGCCAGCTGTTTCTTCCACTCCTCCACACCAGTGTTTGCCTCATGAAGTGCTGCTACTAGCTTAGCATTGCTGTCTTGCAGGGTGAACAGCTCTGCCTCCAGGTTAATCTCACAGATGGACCTGGAGTAAAGGACAAAACAAGAATAAAAGTGCACCATTAGTAAAAAAATGAGGGTTCATTAGAGGCATTAAAGCCCTGTTCACAAAGGAAAATATACATGGCCATTCAGGGGCCATTGGATGTTTGTCATGTCAGAATGTAGGGCTGTCAGGTTCCTTGAATTGATTGGACAGTAGCTTTCAAATAACATGAGGAGGATGGGGACAGTTCGATTACTCTTAAGATCAGCGTCTTATACAGTGCTGACGCCTTAGGCAAAAACACTCAATGCTGTTTCTAAACGCCTGCCAAATGCTAGCCAACTCACCATAGCAACAGGCAAGAAAATCCCAAGCACGGGTTGTCAGAGAGCATGGGCTGTTAAATGGTGTTTTTGTGCACGGAGGAAATGTAGTGCAGACAGCTCTGAATGGCCTTGCTAATGACCGCGGCTTTACTACACATGCTTCACAGAGTCAGTGGGTTCAAATCTCCCAACGGCAACCTCCACAGAGTCCCGTGCTGCATTCAGCCATTACTAGCTGTAGCTAGTACATTTCCGCTGCCAAGAAACAGCCCGTGAATCCTATGACATGTGAAGGGGTTGTGATCTAATGCATCGCTTTAGGCGCAAATCTGCTTTCCCTACCCATACAGAAAATAAATAAATTTTTCATATTTATAAAATATTTTTCTTATTCAAAGAGAATAGAAAATTGACCAATTAATGTGTTAGTGTTCTCGGTCATGTAATAAATACATTTACAAATATTTTCCCAAATGCATATGAAATGGATACAAATATATAGAAATGTATTTTTGAATACTTGATCTTTTTTTTTTAAATACACTGCAGTGTTTGGCAGGCTGTGTCTGAAACCCAAGATGTTTGGCTCCCTTACCCAGCATGCACCCACTACTCCAAAACAGCTTGATCTCATTTGGGGGGGCGAGGTTTGGCCTTACCAAGGTTGCTACAGTAACTTACAGTATATTGGTGACCGAAAGATTAAATGTATAAAATATATTTCAACACCTTAAGGTAATGTCACAAATAATTAACATTTTGAAAGTGTTGTTTGTATATTCAATGTGTGAAGACAAGTCCTATTATTGCCTTTACTATGAATATTTATACCAGCAAAGACCCCTAGGTTACACCTAAAGGACTCCACAGTTTCACCAGGCCCAATATCCATTAAAACCAAATGCCTCTAGTGCAGGGGTGGGCAATATTTTGGCTCGGGGGCCACATCAGGATTTTGAAATGAAATGGAGGGCCACATTTGTTTTTGTAATTTGTTAATCATAATTGATTTGGAGGCCAGAAAAGGGCAAAAGTTAAAACATACATTACATATGTACAGTAGATCCCATATAAGGTGTAGATAGTTACAATTCTGACTCAGATGTATTAGAATGGGCTGGTGAGTTGGTTTTTTAATTCCCCCCAAAATAATTTTATTACATTCCGTGGGCCGGATGGGACAGCCTTGAGGGCCGCATTTGGCCCTCGGGCCGTAGTTTGCCCACCCCTGCTCTAAGGCAATAAACAGCTGCGTTTAAAGCATTGTATTTTGTGTTCTGCAATCTGTGATTGTCTTGTTTTGTCTGTTCTTGGTGTTCTCAGTGTTGTTTCTGTTTGTTTTTAAACATTGTATCTAAACTGTATGTGTAAACATGTATACGCAGGGCTCAGTTGTAAAAGAGACCTTGGTCTCAGTCTGTGCTCCTTGTTGAAATAAAGGTATAAAAATATTCAGGTCTGCTGGGAAGTGATAAAAAAAACAAGTCTTACATGAATGTATTTTCTGGACCGTGAACATGAATTGTTTTGAATTACATCTGGATAAAATTTAGATGTTTTTATACATTCAGAATTGTAATGTATTTTGGATAAAGCTAAATGTATTCGACATCCATCCTACATGCATTTTGCATTGCAAAAATGTATTTTCCATATGTGTCGGTGATTTTGCCTGAGGTAAACCGTGCGAGACAGTTGCCCGGTCACATCGCCGTACTTTACCACAACGTAAATGAGTGCAGCACACGTGTGCGTTCCATTTACTCGGGCACCGGATCTGAGGTTCTACCAGGAGAAGGCTTCATGTCTGCCTTTGTGATCACATGTATCGCAACGCGTCCCAAGCCACTGAGCGCCAGGCATAATTTGGCACGTTAGCGGAAAACGCTGCCCTAGAAATCAGACTATGGTGAATGCACCGCATACCCGACCACACAATATGATAGCTGCTTAGAGACTCATTAGACAGCCACGCAGTTCCATGACAACACCCGACAGCGGGAGACAATGGGCCACATTTGACAGTGCACGTTGAAAAACAACTGACACACTGTGACCATTACGATGAAATGTCAAAATCCAGCATCCAAAAGTGTAACATCACCAAATATCATGGAATTGCATTTTCTTTCATCCACAATATTTTACTTAACCGCATTCTTAGTGACAGGTCGGTTTATTTAATTAACTTGGCAAAAATGTAGTTAATTAACTGGGCTAAAATGTAGTTAATTAACTGGGCAATCAGGGAGAAGGATGTTAGAAACAAGAGAGGAGGGCTGTGCAGTGTTGTTAAGGATGGTCTAAATGCAGTTTTTATTTCTTTCATATTTTTTTTTCTTTATTACTTCTCCTGCCCCAAATACTTTATTTGTTATGCATTCGTTTTAAATCTCTGAAACCTTGTTTTTGTTTTGATTGATGTGGAAAATAATCAATGTAATCCATTTTGAAATAAGGCTGTAACGTAACATAAAAAGGACAGAGCTGAAAGGGTCTAGATACTTCCTGATTACACTGTATGAGACTGGCTGCACAATCATAGTCCCTTTCCACATTTGTTTTTTGAAGAAACAGGCCACCATTTTGTTTTTTAAACGTGGTATTCATGCATATCTGACCAAGTGGCAAAATGTTTTGACCCCTTAAAGACCTCCACTCCACATAGCTGACAATGTTAGGTCAAGTAGGAAAGATCAAATCACGTCTCACTGGCTCGAGTGCAGTGTGAGCTGGGCTGTCATTGGATGAATCTATTGGGTTTGTAGCGGCCCGTTGATTGTTGGTTTCATGAATCAGGCCCTACTTTCAAATGGTTCACTGTGATTGTAATACTTATGAGTGTTGCACGTGTTTAAAACCCATTTGAAGGGTCGAGTGGAAATATATTTCTATAATGAACTTGAACATCTTATCCAATTACTGTAATTGAACAAGATGCGCATGAAGTCAGTCAGAGAAAAAGCAAGTCAGAGAATATGTTCATTACCAAAGTCATTTGTTATTACCAAAAATATTCATCATTTCATAACTCCTCAGTACGGAACAATGAATATATAGGCTACTTGCAACAGCTGCACATCCAGATGGCCTCGTCCAACCACAGAGGCGGTTCTGAATACACTAAAACAGCCGCCTCCATCCCAACGGCACCAATACCCCACCACACGGTGGTCCAAACAGACCCACAGCGCTGGCCTCGCGGCCCGGAGCAACCCGCTCCCTCACGTTACCCTTCGGACAGCATCTTCTTGATGCGCTCCTTCTCTGACGTCAGCTGCTCCGCTTCGGCACTCTGGCTGCGGAGCAGCTTGTCCTCCGGCCCGTTGACGGCGAGCATCGGCGGGGAGTGGCCCTCCTCCGACAGCTCCTGGGGGACCACAGGGAAACGGTTAGGCACCGGCTCCATGCTCAGTATGTGGGTCACGGTCAATATGGTCGCCCAGCTGTTCTTTGCTCACTGCACCCATCAAGTTAGCGGGCCATAAGTCATCTATATTCTGAACGCCAGTGGTGGGGGGGGATCAGACTGGGTACATAGTTGGTTTGCGGTTTGGTCTTGCCATCAATCTACACACAACACCCAATTGTAACAGTTAAGATAGTTCTGTCATTTTATAAAAAAACTAAAATCTCATGTACATAAGTATTGAATCATCTTTAGTATATTACCACCAGCGTTGAGTTACCTGGGGTATACTACCACCCCCATCCTTGAATAATCTTGGGATTTACCACCACCCCCATCCTTGAATAATCTTGGGTATACCACCACCCCCATCCTTGAATAATCTTGGGTATACTACCACCCCCATCCTTGAATAATCTTGGGTATACTACCACGCCCATCCTTGAATAACCTTGGGTATACTACCACCCCCATCCTTGAATAATCTTGGGTATACTACCACCAGCTTTAAACCCTATTGGGTATTCCACCACCAGCGTTGAATCATCTTGGGTATATGGGTGTAATTAATTGTTGTTTTGTATTTGTATTGTTTGTATAGGTTAACTACATCAGTATGTGGTAACACCATGCTAAGAACTATCCTTGCTCCTTAGAGATTATTGATGCTTCCCCGTGGATACTTGGCAGAATGTCTCTGTCACAGTCCGTGTTTAGTCATAGCATGCACAACGTCCTGCTCATTCAAGTTTGTTCCAACCAGCTTTGAGGTTTCGTTTTTTAGTTATATTAAAGTTAATCAAAATATCTTTCCTGAACAGAAGGCGAGTAAGAAATCACAACCAGCTGCAAGCCCACCCCTAAAAATGACACATTAATTGGTTAGGTACATCATCATTTTTTTTATTTTTGGACAGATTGAATACCAAACTTGAGCTTGTAAGGCCTTACACTTCAGCACTCAAAAAAGCTTGTATTATTAATTAATCTCACTGTCTGTATGTATGTATTCCCCCCAAGGAAGTTCTTCCGTTTCTGAAGGCCCAGCAACTAGCTCAATATACCGTACCGTATCACATGTAGGAAAGAACGTCAAGAAATGCTCAGGGCTTGCATTTAAACTAAGCTGGCCAGCCTGGTCCAAAAGGCGAGAGCAAAAAATAAAAATAAAAATAAACAAATCGCTAATACAACTCAACTCACCAACGTCAACAGTTAGGGAGCAGGTCTCTAAATTATTCATACTGTAGATCATGTTTAAGTAATAAAGGATTACACATTTTCTATCTGTTTTCACTCAGCGCTTACTAATGCATTCCAATTGGAGCAAATGCAAACACGGGACGAGAAGCATCGTCCAAAAAGAAAAGAAAAAGAAAAGACCTTTGAGCGAGATTGCCGGTGTTCAAAGGATGACCTCTTAAGTGCAATAGTTGCCATAAATTTACAGACAGTGCCGTTATCCTCCAGTTTGTTTTTCGCCAACACCCTCGTAACAAGCGCTTATCGTTGTCCTGTAATTGCAATACCGTGAGCAACGACCCGTCGCGGTGGATTCAGTCTTCTACGACAAGGGCTTCTGAAGTGCCACTGATGAATACATAATGAGGGAGGCCCCCTGGGCGAGGCCCCCTGGGCGAGGCCCCCAGGGCGAGGCCCCCAGGGCGAGGCCCCCAGGGCGAGGCCCCCAGGGCGAGGCCCCCAGGGCGAGGCCCCCAGGGCGAGGCCCCCAGGGCGAGGCCCCCAGGGCGAGGCCCCCAGGGCGAGGCCCCCAGGGCGAGGCGATGGGGATCGTGCCAGTTGGCAGAGGGAACAAGAATGTGCCAGTTGGCAGCAGACAGGACATAGAGCTGCAATAGAGCTGAACACTCACCTGGGAGAGCTGGCACATGAGCAGGTCAAAGGTACATCAGTGGTAGAGGGCATCCGTGTGGGACGAAGGCAGAGCAGGTAAACAGGGGACCGAAACAGACAGGAGGACAGTGTTCACGAAGAGTAAATACGAAAAGGCTTCTGCATGAGAAATGTTATATTACACCACAGTCAATTCAATGGTGCGGCTGACGCTGTGCATTACTTCAGTCATTCCAGTGTAACGCTAAAAAGGAAACCACTACGATATTTGAATGAAGGTTAAAT
>JACXGK010002753.1:0-40050 GCA_016801125.1 Novumbra hubbsi
CCATGGACAAGAGGGCTGTTCTAACAAAACACAGAGACCCAAGCCGTGCCATGGACAAGAGGGCTGTTCTAACAAAACACAGAGACCCAAGCCGTGCCATGGACAAGAGGGCTGTTGTTCTAACAAAACACAGAGGCCCAAGCCGTGCCATGGACAAGAGGGCTGTTGTTCTAACAAAACACAGAAACCCATCACACAAAAGTAATTATAAAAAGTATCATCAATATAAATTGTATAATGAATGTGTAAAAAAGCATAATTAATTTAAGTTGTATGACGAACATGTGAGCAAGTTAGAGCAAAATGCATCGAGCTGCAGTTGAATTGTGAAGCAATGAAATGGGAAATCAGGGAAGATTAACAGATAGATTAACATAAAGGGAGCAGTATGAATGGGTGTTTGATAGTGAAATAATAGGTGCTTGCTGCAAACCAACTCAGCTTCATGTTTTTATTGAATTAGACTTTAATTAAAGGAAGGGAGGAGCATCGGGGGAGAGGAAGAGAGGAGAGGGGAATAGACAATAGGAAGGGGGAACAGAGGACAGGGAGAGATGTAGATAGAAGAGCAGGAGGGGAGAAGAGAGGAAGGGAGGAGGAGAGGGGGAGTTGCGGAAAAGCATTAAGAGGGAGAGCATTAGAGGAAGAAAGAGAAAAGAGCAAAAGGAATGAAGGAGGAAAAGAGGAGAGTGGAGAGGTGGACATTGGAAGAGGAATACGGGAGGGGGAGAGGAAGAGAGAAGGGTAGAAGGACAGGGACAGGGAGAGGAAGAGAGGTTGAGGAGAAAATCAGAAGGAATAAAGGTAGAGGTGATGGGCAAAGAAGGGAGCGTGAAAGAAAGAGGAAACAGGAGATGATAAGGATGGAAAAGGAAAAAAGGACATGAGGAGATGGGGAGAGAGAAATCAAAGCAGAGGGGGAGAAACAAGGAAAAAATGAAGGGAGGAGCAGAGAGGAAGAGAAAAAGAAGGGAGGGAGACAGGATAGGCAATCATGAGAGGTGGATATGGGAGTTGGAGATGAGGAGAAGGGGAGACAAGGAGAGGAGGTGAGTAGAGGGGAGATGACTGATGAAAATTAAAGGAGCAGAGAGAAAGATGAGGGGTAGCCAAACAAGGGAAAAGAGAGCATGAGGGAAGAAGAAAGTAAGAGATGATATGAGGAAGAGAAGAGAAGGTAAGAGAGACAGACGAGGAGAGGAGAGTTGAAGAAAGGAGGAAAGGGGGAGTGCTGAAGAGGAGGAAAATAAATGTACTCACAACTAGAGAGTTATTATCAGTGTTTTACTACGATGTCCTACTGAAAATGACCATGATTAGAGTGAAACATCATGTTGTGTTTGACACAGGGACCATCTGACACAGAGACACTGAGGAGAAATAATAATGAACCCCAAACCCTGGATAGAGGGGCTCAGTGAATGTGGTGTTGAATGTATACAGGTGGGTCAGTGTGTCTGAGGAGACCATGTAGAAGGATAGAGTACCGGCTGACCAGTCCAGATACACTCCTACTCTGTGGGAGTCTGAGAAGGTGACAGGTATGTCAGTTGTCTTATTATTGTGCCTGACAGAGTAACCGATTTCCTGACAGACCAGACACCAGGTCCTGTCACTGTATCCAAGACAACAGTCATCAACCCCTCCTCTCCTGTTGATTCCTTTAGAAGTCACTCCTATCTCAGCATCTTTCCCACTCCTCTCCACCTCCCAGTAACAGTGTCCAGACAGACCCTCTCTACACAACACCTGTGGCCAGTAGACAAATCTCTCTGGGTGATCAGGATACGTCTGCTTCTTATTCTTCAAGGTCACCGTTCTGTTCTCCTCAGACAGAGAGAGGTGTCTGTGTACTGTGTTTGTGTCCAGTGTGAGATCACAGACATCTGATGGATGAGACCAAGACACAATATTACACATCATCATCATCTTTCATATTATACAGATATGCACAATCATACACAGATATTAATGAATGTGAATGCATACGTTACACACACATGTTCTGTATAATAAATCACTTACATTTCTTAGGCCTGATTTTAACCTCCACTCTCCAGCATGATCCAAACTGTGGAAGAAGCAGAGGAGCTGACTGTCACTGATTGACACAACCTGTCTGCCGCACATACACACACACACTAAAACTCCCATCATACACACAACCCTCCTCCCATCGCACACACACATACCGCACAGGGTATTGTGTGTAGAAATCTGAGGAAAAAACTGTATTTAATCCATTTTGGAATAAGGCTGTAAACTAAACAAAATGTGGAAAAAGTGATGTGCACAAAATACATTATTTCATAATGCAAAAAAACATACACCACATTACTAATTACCGATAGAGAAAAAGTCTACAGGACATACTTGAGTATCTCCAGTTTCCAGTGTGGATCCTTCAGTCCAGCAAAAAGCAGTTTGTCTCCGGGGTGATTGTAGCTCAGATCCAGCTCTTTTAGATGTGATGGGTTTGACTGGAGAGCTGAGACCAGAGAAGCACAGCCTTCCTCTGTGACCAGACAGCCTGACAGCCTGCACAGAGTGAATCATGATTTCACAAACTACCACATAACTCTTCCATTAAAATCCTCCTTGTGTTGAGACCAATAAAATCTCTGTTATTTCTTTCCAAATTCTATGATAACCTTTAAAAGATTTGTGTTATTCTGTTGTCAAGGTCACACCTCCATATAAAACACCTACACAAAATGGGATGTGGGTGGGGCTTGCGACTGCACGCAAATCTTAATAACCCATTCTCAACTATATAGATAAAGTGAAATTCTCAACCCCACACCAACCCTGAACATCCAAATATAAATCATTGATCAATAGGGTACATTGTTTATATTAGTCAAACATGTCTGATATAAATAAAAATGACAGGCAGGTGCAGGTGCAGGTTTAGCTTAAAGTATAAACTTTTAGCAATAGAATAGTCTTGTACACAGTACATACAGTGGGGAGAACAAGTATTTGATACGTTGCCGATTTTGCAAGTTTTCCTACTTACAAAGCATGTAGAGGTCTGTAATTTTTATGATAGGTTCACTTCACTTGAATAGATGCATGTATTTAATTTAGTTTTTTGCAGGTGGGCTAGATTGATTTGAGTTTGGTCACTGCAGCTGTCTTTTCTTACCATTGGACACTGCTGGTTAAACTTAAACAATGAACTTTGTTTAGAGATATATAGCTCTGCTCCACCCTTTTTGTTTTGGTCAGATAAGTCTCTGGACATGTTTCACAACAGCATCGTTATTCACAGTAAGAGACAACAAGTTCCAGAGAGATTCACATGACACGCTGCCACAACCACTGAGGTAGAATTAAAAGAACAACACACACACCCACAGCATGCAGAGCCTAATGTCCTTCCAGATTAACTGCACTTTTAAAAAAGGCGATAATGGTAATAATCATCGATATTGAAAGGTGAAATGCCACATTCTGTACATATGTCTGGATTCTTTGATTCCGTTAACAATCTCTGTGATGCTAAATTATTGGTCGCTACTGGTGTGACGAACACATATCAAAATCAATCAATGGGGGAATTTTTTTTTTTTTTCTCCAATCCCAATTTCAGGATATCCAAATGTCTATCATGGCCTTTCCTTATCTCAACATCCCCACAAAAGTTATGGGATTGTCAAGTTCACCAAGCCACTGTGATTCTTAACACACTGCTCACTCAATCAAGAAGTGCATATCTGATACATGTTTACTTGAGGGTCAGACATTCCACACATTTCCCATTGTCAGTTGTGTTGTTGTTTATCATAACTCACCTCAGAGTCTCCAGTCTACATTGTGGGTCCTTCAGCCAAGCAGAGAGTTTCTCCACTCCCGTATCCTTCAGATCGTTGTTACTCAGATTTAGCTCTTTCAGATGTGAGGGGTTTATCTTCAGAACTGAGACGCAGCCTTTCTCTGTGACCAGACAGCCTGACAACCTGCAGAGACAATCAAGATTTCTCAAACTGCTTCATCCATTAAAATCCTCCATGTGTAGGGCCCAATGAAATCAATGTTATTTTTTTCCAAATTATGTGATATCCTTTAAAAAAAGAATTGTCCTGTTGTCAATGTCACACCTCCATATAAAACACCTATCCAGTAGTGGGATGTGGACAGGGTCAGCTGTTTCCTCTCCTGCAACCGCAGCCAATTCTTATTAACCCATCCTCAACTATACATTTCATAGCATTCCAAATTATTATGCAAAGTGGAATTAAGTGTCATAAACATTAAATATTTAGTTTTGCAATCAAACTCATGGATGGTATTGTGTCTCCGGGCTCTTTGGATCACTGAAATCAATCTCAGACTCCTGTGATAATTAGTTTGCCCGGTAAGCCCAATTAAAGGAAAACTACTTAAGGATGTTCCACATTATTAAGCAGGTCACAGGTTTCAAGCAATATGGGGGAAAAAAAGGATCTCTGCTGCCGAAAAGCGTCAAATAGTGCAACGCCTTGGACAAGGTATGAAAACATTAGATATTTCACGAAAACTTAAGCGTGATCGTCGTACTGTGAAGAGATTTGTGGCTGATTCAGAGCACAGACGGGCTTGTGCAGATAAAGGCATAATGAGGAAGGTTACTGCCAGACAAATCCATCAGATTAAGAGAGCAGCTGCTAAAATGCCATTACAAAGCAGCAAACAGGTATTTGAAGCTGCTGGTGCCTCTGGAGTCCCGCAAACCTCAAGGTGTAGGATCCTCCAGAGGCTTGCAGTTGTGCATAAACCTACTATTCGGCCCCCCCTAACCAAAAAGAAGAACCGTGCCTTCCGTAGCAAAACCATTTTCATGCATGACAATCTAATGCTTCAAAGAATACCTCTTTGTCATTGGCTGCTATGGGCATAAAAGGAAAGAAACTCATGCTGTGGCCCCCATCCCCCCCTGACCTCAACCCCATTGAGAACCTCTGGAGCATCCTCAAGATCTATGAGGGTGGGAGGCATGATTCGCATCAAAAATGATTGGTCACTACTGGTACGACGGACACATATCAAAATCAGTAGGTAAAAATCTCCACACATTTTTCTCCCCTCCCAATATCAGGATATCCCACTCACCTCAGAGTCTCCAGTCTACATTGTGGACGATTCAGCCAAGTTGAGAGCTTCTCCACTCCTGTATCCTTCAGATCGTTGTTACTCAGATCCAGCTCTTTTAGATGTAAGGAGTTTGACTCCAGAGCAGAGACCAGAGAAGCACAGCCTTTCTCTGTGACCAGACAGCCTGACAACCTGCAGAGAGTAAATCAGGATTTCACAAATTATTCCTTCCATTAAAGTTCTTGTGAAAGGCCCAATATGTTATTTCTTTCCAGATTCTGTGACATTTTAATACACTTTTGTTATTCTGTTGTCAATATCACACATCCCCCCCAAAAACTATACAGCAGTAGAATGTGGGTGGGTCAGCTGTTTCTTCAACTGCAACCACACTTAATTCTTAATAAACCATCCAGCTACAGTCAGGTGAAAGAATTAGGAAACCCCATTACATATTTAGTTCATTTTTAAGAAATATGTCAATATCAATATTTGATCTACTTTCAAACAATATCTATAAATAAAAGTGATGTAATTGAACCAAAAACATTTAAATGTTAACCATGATATCATTAATTCAATTAAAGATTTACAAAGTTGCCATTTCCTACTTAGGAAAAAGTCCTAATTACTGGTATTGCCCCCTTTGGCTGAAATAACCTCAATAAGACATTTTCTATAGCTGTCTACCAGTCTCTGACATCAACTGGGATAATGTTTTTCCCACTCCTCCATGCAAAATGTATTCAGCTATGTGATGTTTGAGGAGGTTCTTGGATGCACAGCCATTATAAATAAACCCACAGAATCTCAATAGGATTAAGCTCCAGGCTTTGACTAGTCTATTCCAGAACCCATCAGAGGCATACTATTGTCTAGTAATAGATCATTACAAAATCATTGTTAGACCTAGAAATGTAATTCAACCTGCCTTTTATCCAAACAATATGTTCTGACCCTCTGCCTGGACAGAACCACTGGGCTGTGGGTTATGAGACAACCAGTGCATCACTACTAGCCCACAGACCTGTCTGAGTGAGCACAATGTTCCTGGAAAAGTGCTCCAGTATTGATCTACTGATAAAAGGTAGGTTATATCAGCACCTGCACACATCTCAGCAAAATCTCTACACATTCCTACCTTGCCTCGCTAGATTTACAAATGCTTGGCAATATTGTTTGAGTATGTGCAGGTATTTAATTTCCTTGTTTTTCTGCGGGTAGACTACATTTGATATGAGGGGTCACTGCAAGATATTTTCTTACCAGTGGACAGTGCTGGCAAAACTTACATAATGACATTGGTTTTTAGAAATATATCTCGGTCTCCAAGCCGGATCCCGTCATAATCACCTGTATAATGAAAGTTATGAAGTTACGTTAGGCCTAGCATAAGTGTATGTAACACTGTGACCTAGAGGCGTACATCTTCTTACCACATTCAAATAATGTGCATTAATGTGAATCTCTGAAAATTCTTGCGTCATTGACAGATTCAGGCCATTTCGCCTCCACATTTGTGATATGGCACATAGAGTCACACACCATCTACGACTTTTTTGAAACATTCCTCTTGAAATTGTGTTTGATAAATTACTAATCTGGAATTCTAATCGTAATTGACTGGCACGTTTATATTGTGAACAGAATCCCCTTCATTGGGGCATGGTGGGACATTGATGGGGATGTGTATGCAGTCTATGGCACCTATAACATTAGGGAAGCCTAATGGCACGAAAGACAGCACTTTTCACCAAGTGCTCTGCATCTCCAATTGTGTAAAGAAAAGTGCCACTCGCAAAGAATCGCAGGGCAATACACACAGTTTGTGCTGTGGTTAAAGCCTGAATCCGAGTTGAACATTTAACATGTGGTTCCAACAAGTTAACTATGTAAATCAGTCCCTCACGAGAAACCCGATTTCTCTCATAAAGTAAAATATCACGCTGGGCTAAAGGATCCTGTCTATCACGCAACACACACTGGATTCGAAAACTCTGCAAATTATCCTTGCACCTTCCGCAACATGTTGGAAAAGCCATGGCTGTTATTGACTTCCCGTATCACGTCAGCGTATATAGCCGCAATCTAATCTTGTTTACATAGCCTTAAATTTACAGATATTTTGCTTTGATAGCAAATCTAGGATGAGCGTCGAAGAACCCAACAATCCAAGATCATGACAAATCGTCAACAATACAATCCGGCCAGTTAGCGAGCTTCGAAGAATGGACCCCGGGACATTTTTCACAACAGTAACGTTATGCACCGTGAGTGACAATAAGGAACACATACATTCCACTAGCAGAGCCCAATGTCCTTCCAGATTAATTACACTTTTAAAGAAGGCGAAATGCAATGGTAATTATCATCAATATTGAAAGGTAAAATGCTTAAGTATATTTCTGGATTCTGTGATTCCATCCACGATCTGTGATCCTGAAATTATAGGTCCCTACTAGTGTGACAAACACATGTAAAAATCTCTAAATAAGAAACATTTTTGGGTTTCTTTACCCATTTCACTCCCCTCCCAATATTGGGATATCCAAATGTCTATTATGGCCTTTCCATATCTCAACATCCCCACAGGAGTTAAGGCATAGTCAAAAGATTGATACATTTACAATAAGCATGACATGTCCTGGCTGGGAGCCCCTAGCCTACTCTATGCTTTGGGGCTCGCAGTCAGGGCATGCCAACTAGAGTGGCCTCTAGCCCTCTCTATGCCGCTGTGGGCTCCCCAGTCAGAGCAGCTGTGTTCAGTTGACTCTGATTGGGGAGCCTACTTAGGCTAGGCTACAGCCACACAAGAGGTGTGGTTGATTGTTTGTGTCTCACGACGGTTATGTTCCTGTCCTGTTCCTGTCCTGTTCCTGTCCTGTTCCTGTCCTGTTCCTGTCCTGTTCCTGTCCTGTTCCTGTCCTGTTCCTGTCCTGTTCCTGTCCTGTTCCTGTCCTGTTCCTGTCCTGTTCCTGTCCTGTTCCTGTCCTGTCCTGTTTCAATCCAATATTCAGTGAATACTCTACATGTTATTTGTATATCGTTTTATGTTTGTTTCATACCTTTTATTTTACGTTTACAGTTCGTGTCGTGTTATCTGTTTAACGGATTAAACTCCCATTTCCTTTACACTGTCTGCGTATGGTTCCGCACCGATATCAGGATGTGAAAAAGCATGTTTTACCAAGCCATTCTGATTCTTATAACACTGATCACTCAATCAGGAAGTGTTAATCTATCACACTCCCCATTGTCAGTTGTGTTGTTGTTTATTATTACTCACCTCAGAGTCTCCAGTCTACATTGTTGATCCTTCAGCCAAGCAGAGAGCATTTCCACTCCTGTATCCTTCAGATGGTTGTTACTCAGATTCAGCTCTTTCAGATGTGAGGGGTTTGTCAGCAGAGGCCAGAGAAGCACAGCCTTTCCTTGTGACCAGACAGCCTGACAGCCTGCGGAGAGTGAATCATGATTTCACAAACTCCTTTCATTAAAAGCCTCCTTGTCTTCCCCAAATTCTGTGATATCCTGTAAAACATTTTTGTTACTCTGTTTTTAATGTCACACGTACATATAAAATACCTATACAGGATGGGATAGCGGTGGGTCAGACAATGGTCTGTCATAAAAGTTGCTTAGCCCAGCATAAGTGTATGTAACACTGTGACCTAGAGGCGTACATCTTCTTACCACATTCAAATAATGTGCATAAATGTGAATCTCTGAAAGTTCTTGCGTCATTGACAGATTAAGGTCATTTTGCCTCCACATTTGTGATATGGCACATAGAGTCACACACCATCCACTACTTTTTTGAAACATTCCTCTTGAAATTGTGTTTGATAAATTACTAATCTGGAATTCTAATCGTAATTGACCTGCACGTTCAATCCCCTTCATTAGGGCACGGTGGGACCTTGATGGGGATGTGTGTGCTGTCTATGGCACCTATAACATTAGGGAAGCCTGGGGGACCTTGATGGGGATGTGTGTGCAGTCTATGGCACTTATAACATTAGGGAAGCCTGGGGGACCTTGATGGGGATGTGTGTGCTGTCTATGGCACCTATAACATTAGGGAAGCCTGGGGGACCTTGATTGTTGTGTCTGTTGTGTTGATGTTTATTGTTCAGTTTTCAGTTGTCGTGTTGTTTATTATTACTCACATGAGAGTCTGCAGTCTACAAAGTGGATCCTTCAGCAAAGCAGTGAGCTTCTCCACTCCTGTATCCTTTAGATCATTGTTACTGAGATCCAGCTCTTTCAGGTGTGAGGGGTTTGACTTCAGAGCTGAGATCAGAGAAGTACAGGCTTCGACAGTGATTCCACAACATGACAGCCTGGAGAGAGATTATTATGATGTCACAAAAAGTGAGATGCCTAAAATACTTTTGAAACTGACATGCTTATATGACACTAGAATGTCGTCAGTCAATAAATACAATGTAGATTTAACAGTGTTTGTGTGTATATTGGGGGGGGGGGGTATAGATGTCAATTGGACATAACTTTATTATTATTTGAATAGTATTTGGTTACCAATAATATGTGGGTGGCGGGAGGGTACATTACTGTACTTACAGAGCAGATGTGCAGGTTTTGATAACAGGCAGCAACCCCAGAAGACCTTCCTCTGTTGTGGAATATTTCTTCAGGTCAAACACATGAATCTCCTCTTCTGATGTCAGTAACACAAAGACCAAAGCTGACCACTGTGCATGTGACAGTTTTTCACCGGAGAGATATCCTGAACTCAGGTATCTTTGCATCTCGTCAACCAGAGAATGGTCATTCAATTCATTCAGACAGTGAAACAGATTGATGCACCTCTCTGAAGATGGATTCTCTCTGATCTTCTTCTTAATGTACTTGACTGTTTCATCATGGGGCTGTGACCTGCTTCTGGTCTTTTTCAATAGACCTCGTAAAAGCTTCTGATTGGACTCCAGTGAGAGACCCAGAAGGAAGCGGAGGAAAAGATCCAGGTGTCCAGACTTACTTTGGAAGGCTTTATCCACAGCAGTCTTGTGAAAATCTATTAACTGTATTTTCTGGGGTTGTCCATCCATTAGATTCATATTGTTGTTTTCAAATGAGAGAAACACATATACGGCAGCTAGGAACTCCTGAATGCTCAGATGGACAAAGCAGAACACCCTTTCCTGGCTCAGCCCACATTCTTCTTTAAAGATCTGTGTGCAGACTCCTGAGTACACAGATGCTTCACTAATATCAATGTCACACTCTTTCAAGTCTTCTTCATAGAAGATCAGATTGCCTTTCTGTAGCTGTTGAAAAGCCAATTTCCCCAGGGTCAGCATGCTCTTTTTATTCAAACCTGTCTCTATTTTCCCATCATACTTTACATTCCTGAGCATTGACAAAAACACAAGGAAATGTGAGTATGTGTCTGTTAGGGTCTTGGGCAGCTCTACTTTATCATCTGTAGTCAGCATGTACTTGAAGATTGTAGCAACGATCCAACAGAAGACTGGTATGTGACACATGATTTGGAGACTCCTTGATGTCTTTATGTGGGAGATGATTCTGCTAGCCATGGATTTATCTTCACAGAATATCTTCCTGAAGTACTCCTCTTTCTGTGGGTCATTGAACCCTCTCACCTCTGTTACCCGGTGAACACACTCTGAAGGGATCTGATCGGCTGCTGCAGGTCTGGTAGTTATCCAGAGTAGAGCAGAAGGAAGAAGATTTCCCTTGATGAGGTTTGTCAGCAGCATATCCACTGAGGTTATCTCTGTGACATCATAACAGCTCCTGTTGTTCTTGAAGTCAAGGGGCAGTCGGCACTCATCAAGACCATCAAAGATGAACAGAACTTTGTATTTGTTGTAGTCAGAGATTCTTGCATTTTTGGTTTCAATTGAGAAACGATTGATGAGTTGAATCAAGCTGAGTTCTTCCCCTTTCATCAAATTCAGCTCCCTAAAAGGGAGAGAAAATGCAAATTGGACATCTTGTTGGGCTTTTCCATCAGCCCAGTCCAGAAGGAACTTCTGCACAGAGAAAGTCTTTCCAATTCCAGCAACACCCTTCGTCAGCACAGTTCTGATAGGTTTGTCTTGTCCAGATATGGGTTTGAAGATGTCATTACATGTGATTGCTGTCTCTGGTCTTGCTTGTTTCCTGGTTGTTTTCTCAATCTGTCTCACCTCATGTTCATTATTGACCTCTCCTCTTCCACCCTCTGTGATGTAGAGCTCAGTGTAGATCTTATTGAGAAATGTTGGGTTCCCTTGTTTAGCAATACCCTCAAATAAACACTGACACTTCTTCTTCATGTTAGATTTGAGATCATGTTGGCAAATTATAGCAAGTTCACCTGAATAGATAAATAACAGAATTGTGTGTCCTGAAACAATGTCAGTATTAGGATAGTATTATAATCCTATCTGTGACTTCACTCTTTCTGTCTTCTATGTTAAATAATTCAACACATCACAGCTATGACTTAGACGTTGTCAAGTTTTGTCTTAAGGTTGCTACATTATTATTAAGTGAAACAGCTTTTAAATATACCACATAATGGAACATTCAAAGTCAGACAACTCTTACTTTTCTCCAGCATGTCAGCAAGCTCCTTCTGGTTCATGTTCCTCAGGACATGCAGTGTGATCTTCAGAGCCCCTTCTTTGGCACTGCTCTCCTTCATCTTATCTTCAGGATCCACACCTTCCTCATCCTCCATCTGACTCTCTAAGCCCTCTGGGAGATCTGAACTCAGCATTGTTCTGAACCTCTTTAACTCTTTCTTCACATATTCCATGATATTCTGTTCTAGTAACTGAAAGAAGTAGTGACAAAAGGTAACATCAGACTGATTGATTCACAAAGTTAGTTAAACATCAAAACAATACTAACCAATTCATGAATGATTGACAAATGAACTTTACTTGAAGTAAACAAAAAATATACAGTACAAAAGAGGTCCACATACACCGAATATGAAGGAAAAGTATTTGGGATCTCTCTGGACAGATTTACCAGTGAAAATCTCTGACTCTGATCTCTCCCGTTGTTCTCTGTGGACGAAACATTACATTACAACTACACTTCCAAAGTTTAGGCACACACACATTGCTTCTACTTTCAGGGTTAACAACATTTTGTATAATAAAACAATCATCTAAAACCTAGTCCAAATTAAGAAGAGACACAAACAAGAAAGTAGAAATAGCAGTGGGAAAGAGGGGGAGGTGCAACATTGACTACTACAATATAGTAATATATTGTACTACTCATAGTGCATCATTGACTACTATAAATGTAGTAATATATTGTACTACTCATAGTGCATCATTGACAACTATAAATGTAGTAATATATGGCACTACTCATAGTGCATCATTGACTATGTCATGTCCTGCCTGGGGGCCCCTGGCCATATCTGTGCCTCGGAGCTCACAGTCAGGGCATGACACATAGAGGTGCCTCTAGGCACCTCTATGCCACTGTTGTGATTGAGGAGCCTACTTAGTGTGGTTTTATGTTTTGTTAGTTAGTCGTTTTGCTGTTTAATCCAGCACCTTTGTTTTCGTGTCTAGTTTGTGTTTGTTTGTTTTTGTCTGTAGAATAAATTCACTGTTTTCTTTCAAAATGTCTGCATTTGGTTCCGTCACTCACCGAGACCGTGATAGACTAATATTAATGTAGTAATATATGGTACTACTCATAGGGCATCATTGATTACGAAAAATGTAGTAAAATATGGTACTACTCATGGTGCATCATTGACTACGAAAAAAGTAGTAATACACGATACTACTCATAGTGATACTTGGACTACTGTAAATATAGTAAAATATTGCACTACTCATAGTCCAACATTGACTACTCTACACACTGCCATGAAGGTACACTCTTAAATCCCTTTAGTTCATAATATAAAAATCATAACCAACATGGTTTATCATAATCCCTGACCTGGATATGGTGAGATTATTTGAACTTTTCTCGCTCAATAGATGTGTTAGTCTCTCTCATTTGTCTAGGACAATCTAAATCTAAAAGATGAAAAACTTTCATCTCATGATACACTTTGATAGTCTTATTTCTAACAAAAACAGGATATGATGTTTCTGTGTGAACAGTAGACTAGCCGGCTAGCTTGACTGGCAATAATGAACTTTTATGAATTCATAAAACAATCAAAATGTTTTTGGTTGAAGTATGTATTTAATTTAAAATGGCTTGTGTATCTGGTTGTTCTGTTCAGCGTTCATTCAGGTAAGTCTAACTATCATCTGACAGACTGACTAGAATTATTCATCTGACTGAGATAGTGAAGCAGAGTGACCAACACCACTCACCATTTACATATTTAGGTTGAAAAACATGGTACATATTTGGGTTATAATGGCAATTTTACTATAATTATAATTTAGGCTGGTAAGAATAACAAAGAATGTCTTTCACAATTAACAGTTTATTAAAGATGCACTTGCAAGAAGTGTCTGGTTCCCCTCCACACAGAGTGACAGGGAAGCAACTCTACCATTTCATAGTTACATACCATACCATTTATACACCCAGGTTATGTGCATATTCATTCTGTATAAATCATTCTAAAGGTGTGTCAAAACAATGTTCCCATCCTGGCCCCACTTCTATATTATTTTTATCCTGTGTTTCTTCAGTAGATCCCAACTTCCTCTCAGGGGGGGAAGTATCACCCCCACGTGGCCAAATACCAATTGATCTAGGATCAACACAGTGGTAGCAGGAACCGATGGTAAAAGGGCCCCAGGGCTCAACAGGTGTCATCAACTAACAAAGACCAGATCCTCTTATCTAGCTATATGACTCCAACATTCCTCTAGCTCTCTTAATGCAACTACAGAGTTTGACTTGTATGACAGTGTATAATCAATGTATTCATCAAATTGTTAATATTACCATAACAGGGTCTAAAACACAGTAAACGTCCACGATCAGACTCAATGTAACCATGTAAATATTGTTGTTATATTTATTGTGACATTGTGAACTTTTTATTTGCATGTGATTACTTTAAATGTCTGAGTCAAGAAAGACTGCCTGTTTGCCTGGACTCAGGGGGACCAAATAAACAAGTAAGAGACAAAGACGACAATCGCTGACAATGTTCCATGGCTTCCTACCTTTGTTCAGTATAAGTCTCCCTCTATGAAGTTATCCATAGACCAGTCACTCTTCATGGACCCACAGCTTGGTACAGGTGAGGCAGGTATCTCCCAGTGGCTTATCCTCAAAAATTCAAATACCAATATTACTTCTTTCATTTTTATTCTCTCAGTGGAAGTTCAAACATAGCATCAAATAGATTGAGCATGGGCAATGCTAAATGTCTAACAGTGTCTAAAAGATTTGAGAATGACACAGGTATTGGTTTACACAAAGTTTGCTGCTGCTGTGTTTTTAAATATTTTTGTCAGATGTTACTCTGGTATACTGGAGTATATTTACAAGCATGTCATAAGTGTCATGTCATAAGTGTCAAGTGTCAAAGGCTATTATTGAAAATGACATTAAGTACATGCAAAGAGTCAATATTTGCAGTGTTGAACTTCTTCAAGACCTCTACGAAAATGTATGAATTTTTTAAACAATCAAAACGTTCTAAAAAGAATAAAACAACGGTTTTGGTTGAATTATCATATTCTATACTTTAAAAATCCCTCACCTTGTCACGGTTACTTGTCTCGCTCGGGCGGGTCCAGCGTTCGACCACTAGCTGCCCCCCTCACCATCATTTTTGATACACACTCGTTACACACCTTGAATTTGCATTTAAAATGGCTTGTGTATCTGGTTGTTCTTATCAACGTTCATTCAGGTAAGACTGACTATCATCTGACAGACTGACTAGAATTATTCATCTGACAGAGTGAAGCGACTACCGGAGTGAGTGGCCCCCTCTGCTGGCCGAGACAAGACCAACACCACTCACCATGTAACAACGTTTCTAAAACACCACGTTGTTCCCCAAAGTTAAAACAAAACACAGGCCAACCTACACATAAAAACAAACATACCCATAATGCTTAATATGGAACAATAACACAAACCAAATTTAGTTTGACCTTTGTGGGTTTATCAATGTAATGCGTTATGCTGTCATTATACCAGCTTCATATAAGGCATCTACAAGATGATTTAATGCATATATGTATTTAACATAATTTTTACCCTGGTACACTGTATAATGCAAACGTGGTAAATATTTAGGTCTAAAAACACGGTACAAATTTGGGTCTAAAAACAAGATACATATTTGGGTCTAAAAACATGATACATATTTCAGTCTAAAAACACAGTACATATTTGGGTCTAAATACAAAGTACATGTCCATGATCAGACTCAATGCAATCATGTAAATGTTTATTGCGAACATTTATTTGCAGGTAATTACATAAAATGTCAGAGTCAAGAAAGACTGCCTGTTTGCATGGAGTCAGCATGACACAGTAATCTCCAGCCTTGTCCTCAACAACTCTCTCATCTGTGTTAACAAGAGCACCAACATTGTTTTTTTTGCAGATTAAGCAAATTTTTATGGAAAAGAGGGACTTTGTAATTAATTGCAACTCATCTGATCACTCAAGACATTCTGGATTATATGCAAATTGCCATCATAAAAACTGAGGCAGCAGACTTTGTGAATATAATATTTGTGTCATTCTCAAAACTTTTGACCAAAAATGTTGTACCAGTAGGCTTATATAGGTAAAATTATCAAATTTTATTGATTCAATAAATCCCCTAATCAAGTAATAGCCTACTTATTTCTTTCATCATTCATGATTATTTACCAAGTCACTTGAGACCCAAAAACTTTAAACACTGAGAAAAAAAAAAATTCTATAAAAACTACAGAGTCACAAAATGTCTGGATCCAAACCCAAAAAAATAAACTCATTACTTAAAATATTAATCAATATCAAACATGGACTGACACACTCTTATTCCGTATTAAACAACGTCTTATTGACCGAACCTAGACTGAATAGATATGCTAAAGTACAAGCGCTTTAAAAGTTAGACTGCAAGTGGTCACTCTCTTTGTGATCTAAGAATTGTCAATGGACACTACTGATAATCACACAAACAGAAACAACAGGTAACACACACCATAGAAACAACTGGTAACACACACACACATCATAGATTATTGTAAAGGGTGCAGGCAGTTCCTGGATGACGGAAGGCATTGATGCCATTGACTGGCCCTCACGTTCCCTAGACCTGAATTCACTAGAACCTCGGGGATGTTATGTATTGGTGCATCTGACACCACCAAGTAGCACCACAGACTGTCCAGGAGTTCACTGATGCCCTGATCCAGGTCTGGTAGGAGATCCCCAAGGTCACCATCAGCATGCCCAGACATTGTCTGTCTCCATTGTTCTCAACAAACGTAACGTCAATTTTGTACAGTAGATATTTAACATAAATATATTTATTTCAGCAAGACCTGATGTGTGATCTCATTTTTTTGAACAGTGTATTAACAAAAGACGAATACGTGTTTATTAAGACCTTTAATTCATTTTTGTTCATTCTTTTCTACATCATAAACAAATGTCAATTAATGTACACTTATTGTAAAGGGTTCCCACTTAATGAATTCAGAAATTAGTTATAACTTCTTTATGTACAATATGATGAGAACTTCTACTTAATGACATAAAATCTAAATGTTATTGACATCAACTATTGGGGATCCTAATAAGAGTGTTGTTAACTCACTGATTATGACCCACAAGTTCTTACCTTTGTTCAGTAGAAAAGACTCTCTCTTGGAACTTTATACGTTGTCCCATAGACCAGTCACTCTTCATGGGCACACAGCCCACAGATGAGGCTGGTCTCTCCTGACAGATTAGACTTCAACACAACAGAAACAAACGTTACCTCTCTCATCTACTCTGATGTGGAAAACATACATTCTTGGAATTTCATTTCATAGTAATTTAGGAGGCTGTTTATTTTATTTTATTCAGGATTATTTTACTGGACAATTGACCAGGTCAAAGGAATTCAACTGCAAGAGAACGGGACAACACACAACAGAAATATTACTTTACTTAGATGGGTATTAAGCTTCACATCAGATGGGTAAACATAACATTGTAATTATAGTATTGACCTCTTTCCGCAGTGGTCTAAATATCAGTAATTTAATTGTACCATGTGGTGACTGTTCAGAAATGTGCAGTGGGTCAACAGTCGTTATTTGGATTTATGACCCACTGGGCATTTGTGTGTAGTCATCCCAGTGTACATTACATCATTATGCCAGTGTACATGACATCATTATGCCAGTGTACATGACATCATTATGCCAGTGTCAATCATATAACTTCACAAAATGGCGACAATTGTCAGGTCCTGGCTGAGGGCCTCCTGCATCCTCTATGTTGCTGAATCTGATTCTTGTTTGTGCTCCCCAATCAGAGACAGCTGTACACTGCTGTCTCTGATTGGGAAACCTATTTCAGTTTCCTTCTGTTTTCAGTGTTTGTTGGATCATTGTCATGTGTAACATCACAATATTGTTATGGTTTTAATATTGTATCATAAAAGTATTATTATAGTGTTAATATAAAAATATTATTATAACATACATTCTTAAAATTATAATCTGACCTTTTTGCTTTTGTTTGATGTTTACCAGAGAGACTCATTTTAGAGTCAGGGCCCTCTTCACCTCTCTCCCCAGTGAAACTCATTTCAGAGGCAGTGTCTTTCTTCTCTCTCTCTCCACAGTGACAGTTATTTCAGAGACTTGGTCTTCTTTCTCTGGTAAGACCTGTTACAGCAGGAGATGGATTAACGACCGATCAATAGCTTGTGGTCATAAACATAGCCACATTTTTTGTCTAATAAAATATTCATGCGCACCAAGTAGTCCCAACCCTTGGTGTTATACTGTGATGTTTACGTGTTATCTCTAATATGTTTTAGCAGTGTACATACGGATCAAGACTAATATTGCAAAGACTACAGAGACACAACAATGTCTGCCTCAAATACAATATTAAAATAAGCACACATTACCGTGAATAAACACAAACCCATCAAAAACAAACATAGACAGAACTCCTGTTTCTTCTTTCCTTTTCTACCACTACACATTTTACTCATACTTTTTTTCCCCCACTTCCTCCCAGAGGGGGAGAACAAGTCAGCAAAATGACTCCAACACTGTAAATACAGACAACAAGGAGATTGAGACAAAAAGTGACACCAACGAGAATCAGATTGAAACAATTCACAGATGGGAATAACTAAAATGACAGACAAGACTGTGACAGCTAACAAAATGCATAGGCAGACCAAACAGGTTTTTTTTCACAGTCCAGTAGAAGTCTTCCCTACCACAAATGAGGAATCAAAAATGGTGTTAAAGCAACTAGGAACCGACATCCCAGACCTACAACAACAAATGTGACAGCGATATGGAACCTAAATGCATTACCTGGCTGCTGAAGTCAATTAATACAGAACTAAGAATCATTATTTCTTAATGAACAAAACCCAGTATGGAAAGAACAACAATGAGACTTAAAGATGTGAGGTAACTGGCCTCAATTGCATACAGGTTTTACACCACCACTACATGCAGGTCCTACACTACCACTACAAGAAGGTCCTACTCTTTTAATATGTATTAGATAGTAAGATGTGTTGGGAGAAAGACTGAGCTCCACACCACCACTACAAGAAGGTCCTACTCTTATAATATGTATCCATCCACCTCTCTCAGTGAGCTCAAACGGGTTTAGGATACTTAGTGATAACTCAGTCAAAAACAGAAAAAGTAACATTCCACATCCTTGGCAAACTCCACAATTTATAGAGAATCTACTTGAGGTGCATAATTGTATAATTACATAACTACTCTATTAAATTAATAAATATTTTGACAGTAGTTTTTTTTCCGAAACCAAGTTCAATTGTTCTTTATTTGAATGCCCTTTCTTAGGACCATCACCACTGTGGTTGGACGGCTCAATATGCTCTGCCTGCTTCATCTCCTCCACTGCTCTGTATACACATTTAACTTAGAGACCAAATTCAAATTAATTATTTTAAAAAAAAAACAACAGTTATCCTCCGTTTGGTCCAGAAAAAAGAAATGTTTACACCACTTACTGTTCATTATTTGCTCTATGAAAGTACAATAAGATAAGGCCTGTGCTCGTTTATCAACAGAACATGTTTCTGCACAACGTTAATGTTGATGCTGCTATTAGCATTTACATCCTCACCAACATTACATACTGAAGTACACTAACAAGTAATATCTCACGGTATTCATTGTCATACTCTTTATTTTAGAGAATATTATTGGTTTTAAAAATACTTACATATTATTGTATTTTCCCCTTGCGTTTTCACTCCAATGTCCCAAAATGGAGCTTGGACCAAAAAACTAATTACTTCACTTTCTGCCTTGCCACGTCACACATTGAGTTGTGTTGTATTGTTACAATCCACTAGATGGCAGAAAACACCTTCCAATCATAAAGTTCTACTTACTTTCCATTAAATTCCAGCATTGCTTCACTGTTTTAAAACAACAAAACCAGAGCCATAGAGCTCTGAAAAAAACAAAGCACTCACATTTACGGTCAAAACGATAGACTCGAGCATGGGAAGAGTACTAGCTTAAAACCGTAGGCTAAAAGAAACGTTGCTGGATCTGCAATCACTGGACATGAGGGATAATTAGATTTTCTCATGTATTCTGGAAAACCGATGTGCAGATGACCCTGAATATGCAGTCAAAGAATTCCTACACACAGCCCTCAAAATACCAACCTAGACAGAAAAAAACGTTCCACCGATTGGGAGCACCGAACAGTGAAACCAAGCGTCCGCGACCAATCATATCAAAGTTTAGACATTTTCAACAAAAATAAGTGATCAAGAAAAAAGGCAGGGAGCTAAAACAAAAACACTTCGGAATAAACGATCAACTTCCTAGATAAATAAATGATCGAAGAAATATATTATACCCGACAACAAAAACGAAAAGTCAAGAGAAAGGAGCGCATGCATTATAGTGGGCAAATTATTTATAAATGGGCAATTGTTCCGTGATCAAAACGTAACACCATGGTTATACTAGGAATAGCAATTCAAATACAGAATATACCTCCTGGGCCAGCCTAACCATAACTATAACATTAAACCAGTTTAAAACTATTATTACAAACAATACAGGCCCAATACAACTAAGGATAAACAAACGCAGCTTATGCCTCTCAGCCCTTATTCTGAAATATTTCAATACACATTAAAAAAAGTTTTTTCTATGGTTTGTGGGGAAAAGTTACATTTGCAATGGCCTAGCTGATAAAATAAAAAATGCAAAAGAAGAACTATGTTGACATGGATAAAAGAACCAGATTATAACCTATACTGCCTACAGGAAACCCACTCTAAAATATCAGATGGAGTAAAGTGGGAGAAAGAATAAAAAGGTAATATATATATATATAAATATCAGTCACAGACACAATAACTAAATGGGGGTTATGATACTTGTTAATAACTATGTAAACCAACATGTAAAAACGGTTATTCAAGACTGTCACGGCTGTAGTGATGTGCGGAACCATACGCAGACATTTTGAAATGAAAATGGGTTTAATCCTTTAAACAAACAAACAAACTCTGCACGGACTGTAAACGGAAAATGAAAGAACTAACTTACATAAAACGTTGTACAAATAACGTGTAGAGCATTCACTGTAAAAGAGGAATTAGACAAAGACAAACCATGAACGTTGTTGAGACAAACAGAACAAACAATAAACCACACCGGGTGTGGTGCAAACTGAACCTAAGTAGGCTCCCCAATCAGAGTCAACTGAATGCAGCTGCTCTGACTGGGGAGCCCACAACGGCATAGAGAGGGCTAGAGGCCACACAATTAGTCCTGCCCTGTCAGGGCATGACAAAGACTCACTTGGTAGATGGATAATCATTCACTTAGAACTGGATGATGAACAGATATGGTGTTGAAACCGAATGTTTCCCCCGGGTTGCAAATCAGAGAATGTCCATGCCGTCAAGTCTTCCCAAATCATACACCTTTATTACGAATGCACCCAGAGATCTGTCTCGCAGGACAGCTAAGAAGATCTAAAGTCCGTTCACATGGACACAGGTTAAATAGCCCCTTCCCACACAATCCATGCATTGTCGTTGCTGCGCGTGCTTCCTGGGAGTGTGTGTGTCTCGTGTCGCAGCCCCCAGCCCTGGGGTGAACCATCTGGTGACCTTTTCCGAGGGAGATGAGAATGATGTTGTTGTGTCCGGTGCCAGGAAGTCTACAGGACCCCTCTGGCCTGTCTCCCCTCCTCTCCTTCCTGGGTCACTTTATCAGTCCCATGTGTGGGGGTCAAGCTAGAAGTCAATTCATAGGTTTCCATGTACACAGTGTCCTTTGTCTTATTCTCCTAACTTCCTGACCCTCCCCCCCCTTCTTATGGAATGTCCCAAGTATGGAGCTCAGCCTTACTACTGAGTGTTTTGAAATATGGTAATATAGGGTGTTGGACTGTCACTGGCCATGACACTATCTGGTCATTGCTGGGGCCCACACCCTGGGGATGTCTGGGCATGACAATGTCTGGTCGTTGCTGGGGCCCATTTACCCTGGGGGATGTCTGGGCCTGACAGTCTCTGGTCGTTGCTGGGGCCCATTTACCCTGGGGGATGTCTGGGCCTGACAGTCTCTGGTCGTTGCTGGGGCCCATTTACCCTGGGGGATGTCTGGGCCTGACAGTCTCTGGTCGTTGCTGGGGCCCATTTACCCTGGGGATGTCTGGGCATGACACTGTTTGGTCGTTGCTGGGGCCCATATGCCCTGGGGGATGTCTGGGCATGACGGCATGGCGGGCCAATTGACTATTGACTCACGGGACTTGAGTGACAATTATTTTATAATTGGTTCATCCTCTAACCCTTCCCATTATAAGTCCTGAAGTGTGGCCAGTGAAGAGGGCTGGTTAGCCAAAGACGGGTAAGATCCTAACTGGGACAACCTAAGACAGGCACAGTCGCGCATCTGGTCACATAATACATGCTTTGAGGACTTACTTGCACACTTACTGACAGTGTACGCCTCATTAAGACAATCATGCTCGCCAGGCCTGGGAAGGAAGTTGGAGTAGAGAGTCAAGAGTACTGGGAAACAGAGTAAGAGCCCAGGTGCCACCTGAACCTGTCTGACCTTCCATGGGTTTGGGCTTCGGCAGCAAGTGCCGGACACTCGTGTCATGTCAGTACAGTCAAACTATCTTGTGCATTTTGGCACAATTCTAGGTGTTATTTGTGTCTGGGTATGCTTGTGCAGGCATTAAAATAAAAAAGGGAAATAAATACAAAAATAAAAGATGTCCTGGCTTAACGAGCTCTCCCGTCGCTCTCATGTCAATGAAGAACACCCCAAACAGAAACACTAATTGAACACCACATGAGGCTATGACAGGGGGACCAATGCCAGGGCCCCCTAGGGACACCAGACTGGGACATGCTCTTCATACAACTCTGATGGAAATGTCTGAATACATAAAATAACTAACCAAAATCAATCAAGTCATATCTCGCCAGGTACAGAACCCTGTTGGGCACGCCAAAGGATCCAGAGGCAGACCCCATCCTCCCGGGCCATCGATTCTGGGTGAAAGTCCACAAGAGAACGTGGACCGAGGGGGACAGGGCCCTGGAAGGTTGTACCAGCCACTCCATACTCAATAAAGGTTGAAGGTAAATGGGGGGCGCCCTGGTTTCACATGTGCCCCGGTCAAGGTGCCCCGGTCAAGGTGAATACGAGAGAAGGGCGAACAATAGCACACGTATACAGAGGAGGAAAAAAATATTTGATCCCCTGCTGAATGACCCAAAACACACGGCCAAGGCAACAAAAAGAGTGGCTCAAGAAGAAGCACATTAAGGTCCTGCAGTGGCCTAGCCATGTGGCTCGGGGGCCACATCAGGATTTTGAAATGAAATGGAGGGCCACATATGTTTTTGTAATTTGTTAATCGTAATTGATTTTGAGACCAGAAAAGGGCATTCCGTGGGCCGGATGGGACAGCCTCGCGGGCCGCATTTGGCCCTCGGGCCGTAGTTTACCCACCCCTGCTCTAGACCTTAATCCCATAGAACATCTGTGGAGGGAGCTGAAGGTTCGAGTTGCTAATTCTCTGCCTCGAAACCCTAATGACTTGGAGAGGATCCGCAAAGAGGAGTGGGACCAAATCCCTCCTGAGATGCGTGCAAACCTGGTGGCCAACTACAAGAAATGTCTGACCTCTGTGATTGCCAACAAGGGTTTTCCCACCTTATTTTACTGAGTAAAATGCAAATCATTATAACTTATTAGAAATGCGTTTTTTAATGAATTTTTTTTTTGTTATTCTGTCTCTCACTGTCCATTCAGACCTACCAATAATATAATAGACTGATAATTTCTTTGTCAGTGGGCAAACATACAAAATCAGCAGGGGATCAAATAATGTTGTCTTCCACTGTACATAGACGCTATAGGGGTGCCAAGTGGGGTGCCCGACCACTTTAACACTAGAAGCGCCAGAGTGGGAAACGTTTACCCAGTGAAGTGGAAAAAAATTATATATTTGCTCTCGATCAAATTCGACTTTTCCTAGACATGTGTGTTTTATCACTCAGTATTTAAACATTTTCAAAATCACACTGGGAAATGCTTATTATTAATGCTTAAAATTCACTTCGGTGCGCGTTCAGTCATTTTATTACCTGCATTCTAAGGCTGCAATTCTCGTTTCTATCAGCAGATGTCGCAAGGGCTCCCGTATACGAGTCTTCTGTGATTCTGACAATTTTTTATTTCTAATAAATATACCTAATATTATTTGAGAGGTGTTACTGGCGGTAAAACCATAAAACTTAATGATTATTCGTCGGCTAAAATGATCAGAAATATGTTTTTCCAAAAGACAATGTTATTGTTCTTTATTTATTTACAGGGCAAGGTCCATATTGCAAACATAAGAGAAGAGTAGGCTTATAAGAACTTCTAGGATAGAAGCAACAATCTCTTTGCTCTCCCATTTAGGAGAGGATGATTCTCCTCCTCAGGACGATCAGTGGTTGGTCCTGGTGGTGGTAGACCCTGATGTTCCTTGTCTCCCATATCACCTGCTTGACGACACTGACAATACTGGTGTTGGGTTAGGGGGCTTGTGCAGCCCCCTGGAGGACCGTACAGGATGTTGTCTGCCGCCAAGCAAGGTAGCTGGATATGCCTGTTGGGGGAGACAGAGGGCCCACACAGGGCCCAGACCTGCCTGGCCACAGTGTACTCCACCAACAGGTGGTTGATGTGTTCAGTGTCAGAGCAACCGTGGGGGCATCTCTCTGTAAGGGCGATGTGCTAATGACGGCGCTGGTGATGTGTAGTGCCCTGAGGATGGGGGTGGCAAAGTACCTCTCAAAGGAGCTGGCAATCCTGTCCGGTTTATGGATGTTGGTGAATAGGTTGGAGAGGCCCTGTGCCCTAATGATGTTTAGGAGGTCTGGGACCCCCTTCCCCCCATTCTCCCCTGTCTTGTTCATGGCAGTCCTCTTCAGGCGTACCATGGGGCTCCCCCAGACGAAGGTGAACATCGTCCTCTCGATGGTCTTGCTCGTCACCCTGTCTGCGGAAAACACCCTGTCTACGTAGAGGAGAACTGGGAGAACTATTGCCTTCAGGATCAGGATCTTACCAGTCACGGTGAGGGTGCGTGCGCTCTACTGGGCGATCTTCTGTTTGGCACAGAGGAGGTTAATGGGGCGCCAATTCTTGAGGTCCAATTCTTTGGTATAAGACTGACCGTACTCTGCGGCATGGACTCACCTAATCTCTTTTCCCTGTAGACTGCTTGGAGGACCTCCACCAGATCGCCCTTTGGGAGTTCCTAGAAGGCCAGGTAGAATTGGTTCATGTACGGCCCGGGTGAGCTCCTGGGAGTCTTGAAGCTCACCTCGAAGGTGTCCAGTGTTGTGGGTGGTTTCACCAGGCAGTTTAAATCAGACAGCACAAAGCACATACTTGTTGAAGGACAGCCCTGCTAAATTCCAGACGGGTCATTCTGGTTCTTATTGCTGTCGTTCCGTGTGTGGCTCCGTCCCCGGCAGCCTCTGGTTATTTCAGGGTTACCCTTCAGGTGTTCACCCGTTTCATCGACCTGGGAGTCATCCTGGTTGGAAAGAGGGCTGGTGCCTGGTTGGAAAGGAAGCCCTGGTGCTTTTCACCGTCACCTAGTGGCGTTACTGAAGAGGAACCCGAGTTTTTGTATGAAAAATTTATTTATTAGGTTTTACCAAATTATTTTACAGTTAATTCGTTGATTTGATATTCTACAGTTTACAGCACAGTTATATTATATTCATTGCCAAAAACACATTCCGATACAAATAAAATACATTATTCATTCTATAAGGCATAACACAGATCAAAACAACAAGCAGTTTTTTAAGTACCTGATGCTAAAAGACCAATAACACTTATCAATGGACTTTAAAGCAGTCATCACAATCTGTTAAAAGCCTTTCCAAAGGAAAAATGTGTGCATCCGTGTCAGACATTTAAAAAACCTTGGTACTGGTCCAGCTGTGTATGGGTAAAGAGTTCCCTGCTTCCTCGTGCGCAACAGCGAGGCCAGTGAGCGCGGGGCCAGTGGGCGCAGTCCCACGCCCCCCAGGGTGGGCGTCCGGGCCCGCCCATCAAGGCCCAGAGGAGAGTCTGGGCCCGCCCCCGGTCAGTCTGTTGCCGGCAGGGGCTTTCTCGCGGAGGGACACGTTGTTGATGTGTTGGGCCCCCTCCTCCGATTGGCGGGGATGAGCTTCACACCGTTCATGAGTGGGGCCCAGTCTCAGGGCTTTTCTCTATGGTTGGTCACCAGGGAATGACAATATGCAAATATTCTACTACTGTTTAGACTGCTTTTGTTTTTTGTTACATACAAAGAATGTGCTTTGCTGCTATGAAGCATGACATAAAACACAGTGGTATTTGGTAAAAAATAAAAATGACACCCTAAAATATAAAATGTGCAAACATTTACTGTATAAGTAGCATAAATTGCAATGTGCAAGAAAGTCCAGAGAATAAGCAAAAATAGCTTATTGTTTCAAAATAAGTGCCTAAGCAATCAGAAACTACTGTAATGGAAAGTAGAAATTGTGAGCATGTAAAATGTTTACAGCAGTTGTTTTCTGCCATCTAGTGGAAGGCAAAAATACAACACTTATCAATGAGGGGCGTGGAAAGCGACTGAACAAAAAGTGAAAGAAATCTTGTTTGTTCAGGCTTTATTTTGAGATGTTGGAGTATTTCAAAACAAATTATATTTTTGAAAGGACAGAGTATAAGATTTAATATCGTGAGTGAGATAGTACTTCAGTGAGTTATTGTTCTTACGTTTTTTAAAGTTAATGATTTTACTGCTGACGGCAGCAGCAAAATTAATACTGTACAGAAAAGTATTTCCTGCAAAAAACAAGCACAGGCCCCATCTTATTGTCTTTTCATAAAGCAAATAATAAACAGTAAGTCACTGGCGTAGTGACTTTTAACTGTTTCTGGGCCAAAACGAATGGTACTGTAGGTTTTCGAAAAGTAAGTACATTTGGTTTCTGGTATGACTCAAATATGTAGTAGTAGAAAACGGAAGATGAGGAGTTCTGTCTGTTTGTTTTGATGATTTCATTCAAGGTCATTTCCGTTTGTGTTTGATCTAGATATTGTCTCTGTAGTCTTTGCAATATAAGTCTTGATCCAGGAAGTGTTCTCCATGATGTGTTTACAGGTCTAAGCAGAGAGAGGAGGAGAGGGTCTAAGGCTCTAAAATGAGTCTGTCTGGGGATCCTGACAGCAAAGCCAAGATGTGAGATGAACATTTTAAGATTTTTCCCCACCAGGGTTCAGCGTATATAAGTAATGTCTTTCTCTGTTCTTATAAAGGCCAATCCAACAGGACACAGCAGCCTCCTCTGTACCCAGCTGTGTGTCCATGAAGAGTGACACGTCTTGGGATAATCCTGTAGATTTCAGAGAGGCAGATATTTCTAGTGAACAAAGGTAGGAAGTCATGAATCATAGTCAGTGAACATTGTCTCTTATAATAACATTAATAATAATTACTCTATTAATAATAATAGAAGAAGAAAAAAAATATCAAACTTGGCCTAATATCTGTCTAGGCATTTGGCTGATGATTTTACAGAAGATTCACTTTCATATGTAATTAATCAAAGGTACAGCTCTGTTTCCAAAAAAGTTGGGATGCGGCATAAAATGCAAATAGAAACCGAATGCAAAGCTGTGCAAATGCAAAGCTGTGCAAATCATGTATCCCTAGACATTGTCTGGATGGCAGCATATGTTGCTCCAACACCTGTATAAATAAAATAAGCGTTTGCATAAATATTGACTGACCTAATTCAACCGAGGTCCAGCTAGTTGATGCCAGCAGTGTCACAATTTGTGAAATGGAGATTTCCTGAGTGCAGTTGATGTGTGTCAAGTGATTTCAGTACAAAAACACCTGTGTCTGGGAGGTCCAGTCTCTGGTTCATCAGTATTCCTACTACAATTGCAACATGATGACAAATGAACTCTCCAAGCAACTCAGAGAAAAGATCATTGGAAAGTATAAGTCAGGAGATAGCTACAAATAGATTTCCAACTAACTGGACATCCCACGAAGTTCAGTTAAATCCATCATTAAGAACTTGTTCAAATCTGCCTATAGCTGGCCGTCCTCACAAACTGAGTGAACGGGCAAGTAGAAGACTGGTGAGGGAGGCCACCAAGACACCTACGACCACTCTGTAGGAGTTAAAAGCTGCAACGGCTCAGATGGGAGAGACTGTACATACAATAACTGTTGCCCGGGTTCTTCACTAGTCAAAGCTGTACGGGAGAGTGGCAAAAAGAAAGCCACTGTTGAAAAAAGCTCATATGAAATCTCGCCTGGAATTCGCCAAAAGGCATGTGGGAGACTCCAAAGTCAATTGGAAGAAGGTTCTTTGGTTTGATGTAGCTTTTTGGCCCTCAGAGTAGACGTTATGTTTGGCGAACACCAAACACTGCACATCACCACAATCACACCATCTCCACCGTGGAGCATGGTGGTGGCAGCATCATGCTCTGGGGATGCTTCTCAGCAGCAGGCACTGGAAGGCTTGTAAAGGTAGAGGGGAACATGAATGCAGAAAAATATCGCCAAATCCTGGAGGATAATCTGACTCAGTCTGCAAGAGAACATACGACTTGGGGGAAAATTTATTTAACAGCAAGACAACAACCCCAATCATACAGAAAAAGCTACACAGAAATGGTTCAAAGACAACAAGGTGAATGTTCTGGATTGGCCAAGTCAAAGCCCAGATCTAAATCCAATCGAGAATTTGTGGCTGGACTTGAAAAGAGCTGTTCACACCCGATCCACGAGCAACCTGACAGAGCTTGAGCTGTTTCGCAAGAAAGAATGGAGCAAAATTGCAGTGTTCAGATGTCCCAGCCTGATTGAGACATATCTACACAGACTCAGTGCTGTGATTGCAGCCAAAGGTGCATCTACTAAATACTGACCTGAAGGGGGTGAATATTTATGCAATAATCTACTTTACGTTATATATTTTTAATTAATTGATATAATTTTGTAAAATCAGTTTTCACTTTGGTATTAAAGACATTGATTCCTCTTCACTCCACCCTCGTGACAAATAGTCATCCTTTGGTATTTATCAAGTTTGCATGATTTATGCCTAAAAGTGTTGTGTAAAAAAAACATGTTTTTGAAAATTAAATAATGTCCTTTATCCCTTTCCTTTCTAGGGATAGGATTTAGATTAAGTAAATTGAGTAAATCCTGAAAGTGATAACAATGTGTGTGTGTCTTAACTCTAAGAGTGTAGATAATGTCATCTTTTGTCCACAGCGATCAACAAGAGAGATCTGACTCCGAGATTTTCGCTGGTAAATCTGTACAGAGTCATCAAACGGACCTTTCCTCCATATTCATTGTATGTGGTCCACCTATTTACATTTGTTTCAATTAGAGTTCATCTGTCAATCATTCATAATTCTTTTTATAATATTAATGATATTTTTTTTTCTAATCTGCCTCTTCCAGATACTTGAAGAGAATATCATGACATTTGTGAAGAAAGAGTTAAAGAGGTTCAAGACAATGCTGAGTTCAAATCTCCAAGAAGGCTTTGAGAGTCAAAAGGAGAATGAGGAAGGTCTGGGCCCTGAAGATGAGGAGACCAATGCTAAACATGGGGCCCTGAAGATCACACTGCATGTCCTGAGAAATATGAACCAGAAGGAGCTTGCTGACACCCTGGAGAAAAGTAAGAGTTGTATGACTTTACTGTTGAATGTTTCATTTTGAGGAACGTTTAAAAGCTGTTTCTAACTGTTTTACTCAATAATTTGCAGCCTAAAGACAACACCTGGCAAGTTATTGTAGTGATGTGTTGAATAATTTTACATAGAGGTCAGAAAGAGTGAAGAAACAGATAGGAAATGAATATTAACCGAATACTGTCATATTGTAAAGCACACAATTCTGTTATTTCTTCATTCAGGTGAGCTTGCTGTGATTTGCCAACGTGATCACAAATCTAACCTGAAGAAGAAGTTTCAGTGTGTATTTGAGGGTATCGCTAAACAAGGAAACCCAACATTTCTTGATAACTTCTACACAGAGCTCTACATCACAGTCGGTGGAAGTGGAGGAGTCAATAATGAACATGAAATGAGAAAGATTGATAGAACAATCAGTAAACAAGTAAGACCAGAGACAGCATTCAAATGTAATGACATCTTCAAACCCATATCTGGACAAGATAAACCTATAAGAACTGTGCTGACAAAGGGAGTGGCTGGAATTGGAAAAACAGTCTCTGTGCAGAAGTTCATATTGGACTGGGCTGAAGGAAAAGCCAATCAGGATGTCCTATTAGTGTTTTCCCTTCCTTTTAGGGAGTTGAATTTATTGAAAATGGAAGAATTCAGTTTGGTTCAACTCGTCAATCATTTCTCAATTGAAACCAAAAAAGCAAGAATCTCTGACTACAACAAATACAAGGTTATGTTCATCTTAGATGGTCTGGATGAGTGCCGACTGCCCCTTGACTTCCAGAACAACAAGAGCTGTTGTGATGTCACAGAGTCAACCTTAGTAGATGTGCTGCTAACAAACCTCATCAAGGGAAATCTTCTTCCTTCTGCTCTTCTCTGGATAACTACCAGGCCTGCAGCAGCCAATCAGATCCCTTCAGGGTGTGTTGATCAGGTGACGGAGTTGAGAGGGTTTAATGACCCACAGAAAGAAGAGTACTTCAGGAAGAGATTCAGTGATGTGGACCTGGCCAGCAGAATAATCTCCCACATCAAGACATCAAGGGGCCTCCAAAACATGTGTCACATACCAGTCTTCTGTTGGATTGTTGCTACAATACTTGAGGACATGTTGACTACAGATGATAAAGTAGAGCTGCCCAAGACCCTAACAGGCATGTACTCACACTTCCTTGTGTTTCTATTCACACAGAGGAATGTAAAGTATGATGGGAAAAAGGTTACAGATTCACACTGGAATATTGAGAGCATTCTGACACTGGGAAAATTGGCTTTTCAACAGCTACAGAAAGGCAATCTAATCTTCTATGAAGAAGACCTGAAAGAGTGTGACATAGATATTAGTGAAGCATCAGTGTACTCAGGAGTCTGCACACAGATCTTTAAAGAGGAATGTGGGCTGAACCAGGACAAGGTTTTCTGCTTTGTCCATCTGAGTATACAGGAGTTTCTAGCTGCTGTTTATGCGTTTCTCTCATTCAACAACAACAATAATAATGTAATGGATGAACAACAATCAACTGACAGGAATGTTTGTATGTGGTTAAAAGATGAGCCTGAAGTCACATTCTACAAGACTGCTGTGGATAAAGCCTTCCAAAGTAACACTGGACACCTGGACCTTTTCCTTCGCTTCCTTCTGGCCATTTCCATGGAGTCAAATCAGAAGTATTTACAAGGTCTGTTGACAAAGATCAGAAGCAGATCACAGAGCCATAAAAAAACTGTCAAGTACATCAAGGAAAAGATCGAGAAGAATGCCTTTTCAGAAAGATGCATCAATCTGTTCCACTGTCTGAATGAACTGAATGAACATTCCCAAGTGGAGGAAATCCAGAGATACCTGAGTTCAGGAAGTCTCTCCAGACAAGAACTGTCACCTGCACAGTGGTCAGCTCTGGTCTTTGTGTTACTGACTTCAGAAGAGGAGATTTATGTGGTTGACCTGAAAAAATACTCCACTACTGAGAAAGGTCTTCTAGGGTTGATGCCAGTGATCAAAACGTGCAGAACTGCTCTGTAAGTACAGTTATGCAAACCCCCCCCCCCCCAACTAGAGATGGGCATGGTTAGTCGAATATTAGAAATGTTCATTAAGTTTTTGTTTGAGTACTTGTGTGTGTACTCTTGTCTGTCATCGATTATTTTCAATTTATTATTATTAGTAGTAGATATTATTATTATTTCTTTAGTAGAAATAAATAGTTCTGTGCATGATTTTTCTAAATACTATAAAAATTACGACCTAGAATATCTACATTTGATGATATAGCTTCAGATTTAAAAAACATTTTCAATGTTTCTAAGTCATTGTTAAAGCATGCATTCATTAAAAAGTGTTTTTGTTTACAATCGTCAAACAGATTTGACGAGAGACTTCTCCATCCAATATATTCAATGTCATGTGTTGATAAAGCTGAAGGGAAAATAGTAGTTGGAATAAAAAGTATAACTATTGACCATGCCAAGGTTGAAAGGAAAGTTTTAAATGAGGACAATGGTTCAATTCTTGCTTTACTGGCAGATGGATGTAGTAAGTGTGGGGTTGCTTCCATCCCTAAAATTTCTGAGATTGTGCTTGAATAAGGACAAGGTGCTTAAATAAGGACAAGGTGCTTTGACCAGTTAAATCAGGGGTGTCAAACCGGTTCCTCGGAGGGCCGTGTGTCTGCAGGTTTTTGTTTTTTCCTGTAAATTGGTTCCCAGTTCAGACCTAAACAACCAGGTGATGGTAGACCTAACCAATTAGTGACCTAATTAATCAATCAAGTACAAGGTGACAGCAAAAACCTGCAGACACTCGGCCCTCCGTGGATCCGGTTTGACACCTGTGCTCTAAATGATAATATTTATATTTGGAATAAATATTTTTTTGTAGTTTATAGAATAAAACAAAATACACATTTTACCAAACACATATGTTGCAACCAGGGAGTTCAGACAGGGGGTGACTTCACATAGGCTGGAACAGACACACTCAAACTCAGGGTTACAGCACAAACAAAAAGGTTTATTGACCAAAATCAAAACTCAGGTTCCTCCTCGTTCGAGGGAAAAAAACAGCTTTCTCTGTTCCTTTGAGGGTTTAGACCTGTGAACAGAGGAACACACTTGGTGGTTACCAATATAGGGCAGTTTTCTGTAGTCAGCCATGCAGGGCTCTCGCTCTCGCTCTCGCTCTCGCTCTCGCTCTCGCTCTCGCTCTCGCTCTCGCTCTCGCTCTCGCTCTCGCTCTCGCTCTCGCTCTCGCTCTCGCTCTCGCTCTCGCTCTCTGCTTCTTCTCCCCTGAGTCTGGCACTGGGGGAGTTTTATCCCTTTCCCAACGAGCGGATGCGGTGCAGCCGTGTGCCTCGTTGGCTGGCTAAGGGGTGGTACGTTGTAAAACCCGGAGTGGATTTCTCCTTCCAACTCCGGCCTGGAGCACTGGTCACCGTGGTGCCGGGGTATTTGCTGCCATACAGCTCCTGGGTTGCCACACATACCTATAAATGGTGAAAATATAGAAACTGATATTTTTGCAAGTGGTCTCTTAATGTTTACCAGAGCTGTATTTATTGACTGACAACATTAATGATTTTCTACATGGGAAGTTACATTCATAAAAGCAATGTCAGTTTTTAAAGTCTGCCTTAAGTTAAGTGGACATGACAATGATGTAATATATTATTATATATTCTAAAGTTATCCTGAACTATTGCTCAGTTTGTGACATCATGATTATCTCTCTACAGACTGTCAGGTTGTGGAATCACAGAGAGAGGCTGTGCTTCTCTGGTCTCAGCTCTGAAGTCAGACCCCTCACACCTAAAAGAACTGGATCTGAGCTGCAATCAGCCAGAGGATTCAGGAGTGATGGAGCTCTCTGCTTTGTTGCGGAATCCACAATGTAGACTACAGATTCTGAAGTGAGTAATAGTCAAATATGTTTTATTTGAGTTGGGAGAATCGTAGATTGCCACAAGCTTCCTCCAAAACCATAGACAACTGGTCTACTTTTTTACAACCCCCTCCATTAACCAGGAAGTCAATCTGAGCCAACATGTCAGAGGAATGCCCTCTTAATTCATAACCTGGTTAGAGGCCCCCGATTTGCTAGAGACATTGCTGAAACGTTATTGATATTCTATTCAGGATGTTTCTTTTCTATGTAGGAAGTGTATTTTCTATATACAGGGTCTTTACTCCTGACTCTGCATTCAAATTGGCCGCCGCAGCCACACTGTAAGCATGGTAAAACATGATGTTGCACTCATATATAAAATATCAACGAAATACTGCACGGTAGCAGTACACTTATAAAAAAAAAATTACAATCAATTTTTTTAAATTAGATTAAACTTTGTTATTGTCCTTGAACAGTACAAGTACAGTACAGTACAACAAAATGCCATTTGCATCCAACCAGAAGTGCAAAAATCAGTGTCAGGGTTCTGCCCTGACTCAGCTCTGGTCCCAGCACCCCCTCTAGCGGCCTTAGGTTGCAATTACATGCACCAGTCACCAAGCACCTCAGTCACCAACCAAGCACACCTGTTCCCTAGCCCTCTCATCAGCACCCCTACATAAGCTCCTGAGTGCCACTACCACACTGCCAGTACAAACAACTTATGATGCTGCACGCCATGGTTTTTGGCTCCTGCCTTTGGCAACATATTTTCTCTAACCAAAACCTTTTTCTCCGCTCGTCTTATCTGAGGATTCTACACTTCTCATTTTCATTGGAGCTTACATTTATCTCCCATTCATTCATCCACTCACTACATCCGAGCTCCACTAATCCTTGTTCGCCCCTTCCGAGCCCCTATCCATCACCACACACAATCTTGTCGAGCATTTGGGTCCCTACCATCCTCCGCTAGTCTGGTCCCTTACAAAGAGAAAAAGGTTTGTGGCAATCTGGAGAGATGCTGAGCCTCGCTTTGCACACGTGCTGCCATCTTGGTCACACACACACATGCATTTTAACTAACATAATTGACTACAACCCCATTTTTTAAAATACTAGATTTTATATGACAATGAAATACAGTATGTTGAGGCTGTTCTAAAGATGTCCTGTACTCATGATAATCTCTCTCCAGACTGTCAGGTTGTGGAATCACAGAGAGAGGCTGTGCTTCTCTGGTCTCAGCTCTAAAGTCAAACCCCTCACATCTGAAAGAGTTGGATATGAGTAATAATGACCTGAAGGATATGGGAGTGGAGAAGCTCTCTGATTTGCTGAAGGATCCACAATGTAGTCTGGAGGATCTGCAGTGAGTAATAACAAACAACAACACAACAGAGCAAAACAACAAAAGGGGGATGTCAGCTGTGTTCCCGCCTCTGCCTTTTCTAAGCTATCAGCAGGTCCAAACCTCCATTCCTGGTAAAGTCCAAACCCCGTCAAACATCTCAGCAGACCTACATTACACACAAAAAAACACTTACATAATGATACCTAATCGGTATTCCAATCCTCTGTTGTCCACCATTTATTCCTATTATATGATTATGATATTTTATGTTAGACATGCCTTCATACTGCCATGTTGTCTCACAGTGGCTTGAATTCCCCATGTCCTACATTTCTTGAAACTAAGTGGATTCCAGACTCCAGGTTAATAAATCATTCAAACCTATCTTAATTTCAGCCCTGGGAAATCAACAGATCAACCCCCTCTCAGTTTATCAATCCTGCTACTCCCCTTCTCTTACCCACACAATCTTTTTACATCTATTTTGTATTTATTGACTGACAACAATGATGGGAAGTTACATTCTAGTGTCAATTTTGGTTTTCAAAGTATTCTCTAAAGTAGAGTTTATGTATCCATTGAGGCTATTCTAAAGTTATTCTAAACAGTATAATATTATTTTTCCAGACTGTCAGGTAGTGGAATCACTAAGGATGGCTGTGCTTCTCTAGTCTCTGCTCTGAAGTCAAACCCTTCACATCTGAAAGTGCTGGGTCTGAGTAACAATGATCTGAAGGAAACAGGAGTGGAAATGATCTCTGCTCTGCTGAAGGATCCACAATGTAGATTGGAGACTTTGAGGTAAGTATTAAACAACTACAGAACAATAAACACGACAACAACACCGCAATATGGGAATACGAATGCCTGCTTTCTTACCTCCAACCACACTGAGCTGTCAGCAGGTCCAAGCCTCCCTCCCTGGTAAAGACCAAACTCTTGTCAGACATCTCAGCAGACCTGGATTACAATGCACAGGACCATGATCCTGTCTGGCTCAGTTGGAATTGAGGGTTACTAGCACCACAACTAGTAACAGTATCTTTGAACCCTGGAGCCCTCCTGTAGCGTGTGGTGTGGATCCAACCAGC
The DNA here is from genome assembly GCA_016801125.1 of Novumbra hubbsi. Lineage (NCBI taxonomy): Eukaryota > Metazoa > Chordata > Actinopteri > Esociformes > Umbridae > Novumbra > Novumbra hubbsi. The sequence continues at coordinate 35,827 of JACXGK010002753.1, forward strand.
GTGGCTTGACGTAGTGCATTGAGCCTTTCGCGCCCCAGTTAATGTAGTTCAGAACCGGAGCTTTTCACAGCCGCTCTGTCGTTTGGAGGTTACCCTCTTCTTCTCGAAGTAGAATCAGTCCAGCTGTCAGGAACAGGCAGTGCTGGAGACTCGCTGCACTCCAGAGTAGAAGCCTCTTGTAGCGGTGGGACAGTCTGTGTGTGTCTGTGATCCATAAGGCTAGTTTTCTGTCTCACCCCACCTCACAGTTGTCCTGGGTCTCAGTGGCCCTGGCCGTGCACGGTTGGCTCAGCTGTTAGTGGACACACAACGATCCCCGCAAGGTTAACCGGAAGGGCACCCTAAACTGTGATGGCAATTCCATTGAACAGAACCCTTAAGGAAGTATGTACAGAGACAAAATCATGTTGGCACAATGAACAGGTTTATTTAGGTACTTGCAAGGAGAGAAGTAACCGAGTAACAAGTCAACCATGAGACATCTCTGGAAAGGTTGGAAACAGATTTAATACTTATACTGGAATGGGTGGGGACAAGACTTTGCATGATCATCCTAATGTTTCATGATCTATCCTGTAAGAGTTTACCCATCCCCAAAGGGGCTAAGGGGCATCGTAAATTACCCTTTCCTGGGTGCCACATGACTACAGAACAATGAACAGATTCACTGATGGTTTCAACAGATGAACAAATGGTCAATGATCCCCTGATACCAATGTGTCACAAAGACAAAATACTCTCTGCCACCTGTATGGCAATATCTACACATCCAGCATTCCTCTTCCTATACACAAGTACACAGTACTTTTCCATTAAGCACAATGCTTAACTGAACTGATGCATTAGTGTATTCCATTAATGCATCAGATCAGTAATATCACCATAACAACATTAAGGTAGCGCTGACATTGACATGATGATGAATTATATTGAGGCATTCTGAGGTTATTAAAAATAATAATTTCCCAGACTGTCAGGTTGTGGAATCACTGAGAAAGGCTGTGCTTCTCTGGTCGTCTCACCTCTGAAGTCAAACCCCTCAAACCTGAAAGATCTGGATCTGAGTAATAACGTTCTGAAGGATACAGGAGTGGAAAAGCTCTCTGCTTGGCTGAAGGATCCACAATATAGACTGGAGAATCTAATGTGAGTATTAATAACAGAACAATAAACATGTCAACAACACTGCAAAAGGGGATTACAAATGTCTGCTTTGTTCTCACCCCTAATCACTGAGCTGGCGGCAGGTCCAAATCTCCATCCTTGTTAAAGACCAAACCCTGTCAGACATCTTGGCAGACCTGGTCGGGAATGCATCACAATGAACAGGAACCCCATGATACACTAAACATATTGTTAGATAGTAAATAATCATTTTCTATTAGTGCAAGTATATCTAACCGTAGAACTATTCTTCATTCCATCCCTTTTTTGTCCACTGATCCACCAATCGTTCCTTGTACACATCCCCACTTTCTACTAGGTTTTCTCATAGGGACTTGAACTTCCCCCTGTGCTACCGATTTTACTTGACAATAAGTTGACTTAATGGATAATAGGTGCAGTCCTACTTTCCGGGTTTATAAACCATTCAAAGGTGTCTTCGTTTCAAACATCTAATGTCAACTGTTCCACCCTTCTTTCTCAGTTTATTATCAATCCTGCTTCTTTTTACATCTACTGTATATTTATTGATAACATTGATGGGAAGTTAGTCTAGTGTCATGTATGCATTTTTTTGTTTTGAAAGTATACACTGAAGTGGAGTTGACAGTGCTGTGATGTATTAAATTGAGGCTGTTCTATATTTAATATACAATACTATTTTTCCAGAATGTCAGGTTGTGGAATCACAGAGGAAGGTTGTGCTTCTCTGGTCTCAGCTCTGAAGTCAAACCCCTCACACCTGAAAGATCTGGATCTGAGTAACAACGATCTCAAGGATTCAGGGGTGGAGAAGCTCTTTTCTCTGCTGAAGGATTCACAATGTAGACTGGAGGCTCTGAAGTGAGTAATAATAATCAACAGCACAATAAACATGACAACAACACAGCAGAAGGGAATACAAATGTCTGCCTTGTTCTCAAGCCCACCCACTTAAACATCTTCATCTGCAACATTTACTCAGAAATTGCCTGGTTGCATCATAATGACGCTGCCTTGGGATCCAGCATAGTGCAGAGAAATGTGGGCAGATGGGTCGTTGGCACTCAGGGCTTCACTTGTCATGTTTGCACTCTAGCAGCTCCTTGTGGTAGGATGGCAGACTGCAATCTCGGTCATGGTTGTAAAGATGGAAGAGTCAAGTCAAAGTCTTTATTGTCAAATGCACATTAAGTATTGTTCTGAGACATTTAATTCTTATGACCTGGCCTGAGAGGATGCTCCCTGTTCATGTATGACTGTGTGGCCACTTACAGCACCTAAAGATTGGCCTTTTCTATGTTGATCGGGGCCCTTGGCATCTCTGTGTTTTGTTATTCCCCAATTAGAGGCAGCTGCGCTGCTTTGTCTCTTATTAGGGATCCTATTTATGTTAAATTGTATCCACACTCAATTTAGGATTAATGTTTGCACTACATACTCATACTCTCTGGGATGTTCTTTTATATCCAATGTTCATGACTGACCTGTTGCCAATTAAACATTCCACAACTTTTCCAGTCTTTTGTCGCCCCTGTCCCAAAACATTTTGAATGTTTTGCTGGTATTAAAATCAAGGGGGCATACTTTTTAAAGAAAAAATAGAATTTCTCAGTTTCAACATTAAATTTTGTCTTTGTGCCATGTTCTATTGAATATAGCGTTTCAGTAATTTGCACATTATTGCCTTCTGTTTACATTTTACATTGCGTTTTGCATACATTTTTGGGGAAACAGGGTTAAAGTTTTCTTTGAAAGTCTGGATTTGTTGCAATTCAAATTTAATTAGCATGAGCTATGTGGCTTGATTCTGTCATAGATTTCAAACATGTGCTTTCAAAATGTGATTTTATAGCTTTAAATTTACAAAACCTTGTGATTAATGGCATTTGAATCTTTATTTCATTGCATGCCTGTTTTAACCTTGTTGCAAAATGAATGCTTCCAGTTTCCTCTTCGATGCCTAGTTACTTTCACTCACTGAACTCTACTTGTTTCTTTTACAACCGGTTATTCAGACAGATAGTGTTGGAGACAGGAGTTACAGGCATGACATAAGAGACACTTTCAATGAATGTTCAAATAATTTGATTCATTTTGTACATGCTGTAATACTTTACCCTAAACATTACTATGGGTGCACAGTTTAAAAATAAATGGTTACCTGGGAGGCAAACCCCCATTCTGACTGAACTTGTAACATCAAATTATGTATTTCTTGGGTGCCCATCAATATGTGAAAATGCAGATACTTTATTCATTTGAGTAGTTTGTGAAATCATGATCAACTCTGTGCAGGTTGTCAGGATGTCTGATCACCAATAAAGGCTGTGCTTCTCTGGACTCCGCTCTGAAGTCAAACCCCTCACATCTGAAAGAGTTGAATCTAAGCTACAATCACCCAGGAGACTTTGGGGTCAGTTTACTCTCTGCTGGACTGGAGGATCCCGAATGGAGACTGGAGAAACTCAAGTATGTGCTTGTAGATGTTTTCTTGATCAGTTATCAGTAATGTGGTTTAAAGTTGTCATGTTGTTTTGCATTATGTATCACGTGTCAAATTCAGACCTGTCTACCTGTACTCATTTTGTTAAGAATTGAGCACAGTCAAAGTACGCTAATATGATATCAAGCTTGATGATTATAAATTTGAGGCAAAAACATAATGTATTTATTATTAGTCAAATATTAATGCACCATCAATGTTATTATGTTCACTAGTACTAACCATTAATGTGGTTAGAATTGCCCAGGATTAGAAACAGTAATACTATCTGTGTAGCCTTTTTAGAATGACTACATCTGTGTGGGTACTAGGTGGAGCACAATGACTAGCAAGGAAGTTGTGTTGGTAGTTATTGAAGTCTGGCAGTAGTTGGTGAAGTTTAGTGTTGTGCTAGTTTATTCCGTGTTGTGGTCGTTATTCTAGCGTGGTTGAAGTTGGAGTTGTTTTCTGGATTTGCAGCGTCAACCTCCAAAACCTGTATATATTGATCAGCATTTTGTGTGCCTTCACAGATCTGCAAGTCGCCCATGCCATGTGCAATATTGCACCCCCATATGGGCAGATATATACACATG
>JACXGK010002753.1:40150-51377 GCA_016801125.1 Novumbra hubbsi
GATTACCCGCCAGCTGCATCCAATGTAGTTGGCTACTTAATCCCCTGTGTGTCTTGTCTCTGTGTCCGTGATTGTTTCCTGTTATGTGTATACGGTCGTAGTCAGTTTCTACTACACCCTGGTATTCTAGCCTAAATAAAGAGCCTTATTAAGCCAACCGCCTGCGCATTGGTCCGCTTCCTGAAACACCTCTGACACTATTTGATCTATCCCTTCACCAGTACACTCACTTGAAGTAGACGATGTTTGATAGCAACTGCATTTCTCTGCCTAATGACTCATGCAAAAAAGCTGACCTATGCAACCTGTTAACAGATCAAATATTCATATATCCCTATTATCATGCAGATTAAGGAGTTTTATAGAAACCAGCAGTTTCAAGTTCAACTAACAGTTTGCTCATGACTCATAATTGTATCCTAATTGAATTACTATTACTTGGTGTTTGGTAATGAACGGCCTACTTTTCATCAGCAATACTGACATAAACAAGTGAGAAGACAAGTAGACTGTTGGCACCATTATTTATAGAAACAATTTTTTAATCATTTAATTGTTAATCATGAACATAATGAATAAATGTAAGAAGTTACCCCATATTGTGGCATTATAATGTGTTGTACAACACTGAAACACTATTATTTTTTTTGTACACAACCAACTAAAATATAACATATGCTGAAAGTAGCCATCTAAAGTTAACTGTGAGGGCTGCAACTTTGGTCAAATAGTTAGCGAGAATATTACGTAAACAGGAAAAAAGATAGGTAGCTGCCAACCGATTGGTTTCTCCCCTCAACCTTCTTCGGATTTGGATCAATTTTCTCCTCTGATCGCAACAAGTCTGGGCAAATTACTGAGTAGGCACCAATCAGAGGCAGCATTTTTATAATACAATAATATAAGTATTTCACTGTATTTTTAAACTACTAAATTTAATACAAAGTATGAAGTCATTTTCATCAACTGATTAAATACAAATGACCAAATCCTATTTTGTATTGAAATATGTATTTGTATGTATTCTTGTATTATAAATACTGAACATCCCTGAGATTGGTTAAGAGAAAGTTGATATATAAGAGACCCAACGTGTATCTGAAAGACCAAAAATGCCTGCTCTATTCCGATGCAGGCCCAAAGTGAATGTTAACTTTTCATATGTTTTTGTTATAGTTATAGGCTGGTCAAACACATGGTTTATGCTATACCATTTTTTTTATAGTTACCTGAGGGGTGGGGCTAGGATACAACAGGGGCTATCCAACTGACTTCTATAGTTACCTGAGGGGTGGGGCTAGGATACAGCAGGGGCTATCCAACTGACTTCTATAGTTACCTGAGGGGTAGGGCTAGGATACAGCAGGGGCTATCCAACTGACTTCTATAGTTACCTGAGGGGTGGGGCTAGGATACAACAGGGGCTATCCAACTGACTTCTATAGTTACCTGAGGGGTGGGGCTAGGATACAACAGGGGCTATCCAACTGACTTCTATAGTTACCTGAGGGGTGGGGCTAGGATACAACAGGGGCTATCCAACTGACTTCTATAGTTATCTGAGAGGTGGGGCTAGGATACAGCAAGGGGCTATCCAACTGAAAAGCAATATACATCCCGGCTGGAATAATTAGGGATGTGTGTCACAGTCAATCACAGTCAACACACCGGTCCACGGCAAAGCCCCTATCACATTACACAGGAGTTGCCTCCCAAAAGGCTGAATAGCATACTTCATTTTTCATTCAGCTGTTTCATTGTTTTGGGGTTATTTTCAAGTATTTTATGTAAAGAGCCATTCCGGAGCAAAAATGTAGCCGTCTCTTTCAAGTGAAAGGACTTCTATGATTTGTCCTGACCACCACTGGCTTATTACAATGTCAATGGACCACCCACATTAAAAACACTGATGAATGACGGTCGACACCTTTTGACTCTGCTGGCGTGTATCTCATTTTATAAATCACATGTTTAAAATATTGTCTATGTACATATCGCAATCCAGATCATAATTGGATTAATTGTCCAACCCTAGAGTTGTGTGTGTTTGATGAGGGGCAGTGGTGTGTGAGGGGGTTGTGTGGTGTGTGTGTGATGAGGTGGTTGTGTATAGTGTGTGTGTGTGTGTGTGTGTTGCAGGTATGTCAGGTGCATGATTTTGTGTGTGTGTAAGACATTGTCACTGAATGACTGTGTGCTCCTTTGCTTCTTCCACAGTATGGATCATGGTGGAGAGGAGAGGTTGAAATCAGGCCTAAAGAAATGTAAGTGATTTATTATACAGAACACGTATACAGCTGATGGGTGTGTGTGTGTGTGTGTGTGTCTGCATGTCTGCATGCATGTTCACATGTGTGTTTGGGTATGTGTACATTCTGTGTTTCTAAGTTTGTGCATGTTGGTTTAATTTTAATTGTGTGTGTGTGATTCTGTGTGTGATTCTGTGTGTTTTGTCGGAGTGCCTTTATATCCAGTTCAATAAAGAAATCAAACATGCAAGTGCGTGATGATGATGATGATGTGTAATATTGTGTCTTGGTCTTATCCATCAGATGTCTGTGATCTCACACTGGACATAAACACAGCAAACAGACACCTCTCTCTGTCTGAAGAGAACAGAACGGTGACGTGTGGGTATGAGAATCAGCTGTATCCTGATCACCCAGAGAGATTTGAGTACTGGGACCAGGTGTTGTGTAGAGAGGGTCTGTCTGGACGCTGTTACTGGGAGGTAGAGTGGAGTGGGAGGTGGGCTCTGATAGGTGTGACATATAAAGGAATCAACAGGAGAGGAGAGGGTGATGACTGTTGTCTTGGATTCAATGACAAGTCCTGGAGTCTGGACTGTGATGGTAACAGTTACTCAATCAGTCACAATAATAAGACAACTGAAATACCTGTCACCTCCTCTGACTCCCACAGAGTAGGAGTGTATCTGGACTGGCCAGCCGGCACTCTGTCCTTCTACAGGGTCTCCTCTGACACACTGACCCACCTGTACACATTCAACACCACATTTACTGAGCTCCTCTATCCAGGGTTTAGGGTTTGTAATTCTGACTCCTCAGTGACTCTATGTCAGATGGTCCCTGTGTCAAACACAACATGATGTTTCACTCTAATCATGGTCATGTTCAGTAGGACACCGTAGTAAAACACTGATAATAACTCTTTAGTAGGGAGGAAATATTTTCTCTTCCTCTCCTGTGTCAAACACAACATGATGTTTCACTCTAATCATGGTCATGTTCAGTAGGACACCATAGTAAAACACTGATAATAACTCTTTAGTAGGGAGGAAATATATTCTCTTCCTCTCCTGTGTCAAACACAACATGATGTTTCACTCTAATCATGGTCATGTTCAGTAGGACACACTGTAGTAAAACAGTGAAAATAACTGTCTAGTAGTCAGTAAATACATTGTCCTCCTCTCCAGCACTCCCCCTTTCCTCCTTTTTTCCACTCCCACTTTCCTCTCCTCAACAGTCATCTTTTTCATCTCAGTTCCTCTCTCCTCCCATCATTGTCTCTCCCTCTGCTCCTTTCTTTCTCCTCTCTTCCTATCCTCTGCGTTTCCTTTCCGCTTCTGCTTCACTTTTCCTCTCCCTGTCTGCGCTTCTCCTCTCTTCCTTTCCTATTTCTAGCAATTTCTTCCTCTCCCATCTCCTGTCTCTGCTTTTCTCCTCTTTCCCCCTTCCTCTCTGCCTCTTATATCCTTCTCTTTCTCTCCCACTCTCATTCTTGCCTATCACCTCGCTGCCTCTAATCCTCTCCTTATCTCCTTTCCACCCCTCTTCCCCTCCCTCTCTTTCTCTCCCACTCCTGTAATACCGTCCAATGTCCACCATACCACTCTCCCCCTTTCCTCTTTTTTTCAACTCATTCTCCTTTCTTCTTCCCTTCCCCCCCTCTGCTCCTCTAAGTTTCTCCCTCTGCCCTTCCCTTCCTTTCCTCTCTTCCCCTCTCCACTATTCATCTCCCCCATGCTTTTCTTTTCCTTTCCTCCTCCCCTTGTGCCAAGAATCCATCCATCTTAAATGAGCTTGAGCCCAGAGAAAGCATTTATGGATCTTTTATATGGTTTCTTCTTAGCATGATAGTTTTAACTTGCATTTGTTGATGCAGCGACATACTCTGTTTTTTGGAAGTGCGTCTAAGCCCATGGAGTGATTTCCACTACAGAATCGTGTTTTTAATGTAGTGTAGTCAGAGGGTCTGAAGATTACAGCCATCCAATATTGTTTTTGGCCTTGTCCCATGCATATTGAGATTTCTACGAATTTTCTGTGTCTTACAGTTTTTCACAATTGCTAAAACACATTTCTTGAAACCTTCCCCCATTTTCTCAAAACTCTAAACACAAAAACAAATCGCCTCAAAACCATGTTCTCGAAATCACACAAAGCTTTCAGATCATAAACAAGAAATGTTGACCAACTGCATAATCAAAGTCAATGAGGGATGAATTCTTCCTGCTCTGCCTTCTTTTTTATTTCCTTGTGCCATAACCATTGAGATTGGAACAAAGGCTTGACATGGTTCACTTAATTTGCAGTGTATCTAGAATATACGAAGTTGTCACTTTTTGATTTGAAATACAGAAAGAAATGACCTTTTCCTCGATCTTCTAATGTTTTGAGATGCACTTGAGATTGCCTCTAATGAAATATATGTTTAGTAAAAGTAATGAGTTCAAATTACTGGCCCCTCCACCTTCTGGACTGCACAGGGAGCACAGCTGAAACAGAAGTACATTTTCTGTACAGGATCCATTTGGACTGAGCAGCGTATTGATTTAAAAAAATCTAGTAACCACTTGCGTTGATTCATTATCACTTAAAGTGCTGCTACTTTGGTTTAGTTTATCAGTCTATGTTTTCAAAGAGAATGCAAATCAAAAAGTTGGTCTGTGACATCAATAAGATAATAAAGATGTATCAGTAAAAAAAAATTATATTGATAGATATTTGTTTGATCAAAGTTTAATTGGGTTTCAATTTCAATATGTGTCTCTGTGGGCTTTACAGTATGAGTCTGATTCCAGGTTTTTCTCTCTGTTATGTGAGTGGATCGTGTCGTTTTGTAGGGCATTCTTAAGCGGAAGGTGGAAAATAACAGGTCAGGAGCAGGTTAAACAAAAAACAAGTTCTCTATTAAGGGTGTGTGTGATCTTGTAAAACACACACACCCAACAAATGATGTTCTCAAAACGATCAAACTTGCCTGGACGAAAATAAACTATGTGAGTAACTTTTTAACTGTAACAGAAATCACAGGTGTGGCATCATGTAAATATATATATATATATATATGTGGTGGAGAGCTCTCTTTTGGTGGTCAGGTGTTTCTCTGCTTGTTTCTAAAAGACAGATGGCCTGTTCCCTTCTTTACTCTTCCTCGCTGGTATCTGATCCACATGGAGAAACCTCTCCCCACCAGTGACCCGCCTATATCTTGTATAGGAGAACAGGTGATCAGTGCCTGCAAGTGCACTTCATTGACTCTGATCCCCTGTACTCACATGCTAGTACACACACGCTTTCACTGCTTTATATTGTCTACAATAAATTGACAACATCTACTAATCTTGTTTCAGTTCACATTTACTTGATTTATTTTTGTATTTGTGAATATTCAATTCCACTTTCTCAAAATCATCGGGACTTACTTCATATATTTTTGAAGCCAAGTAATTTCATTAGAAGTCATTTCATCAGAATAACATTGATTAGAGATGTTGCTACAGGTAAAGGTAGAGCCACCTAGTGGAACTATTAGCTACTGCACAGCTCAGGGTTTCGCTTTAGGAAGGCCCAGTGTTTGCAAGCTGCCCACGCTTCAAAAGAATTTAATGGTCTTATGCAAATGATACATTTGGCGAACCACACAACAGAATTGTCACTTGTGAGGTGTGGATCAGAGAAATAGGGTGTGTTGCTGTATGAACCAGTGGGTGCCTCAACTGTGACAATCCTGAAGCACAAACTCATTCAGTCATTTTGAAAACATTTAATTGCTGGGGGCATAAGCCTCCGGCAATTCTTATTTATTCCTACATTTCTTTTTTATTCACTTTAAAATCCGTAAAGGAAACTGAGCCAGTTGCCAACATTTGAAGGAAGGAGAGATCGTTTTAATTTTAGTCGTTGCCTGAGGTTACAGACTCCTCCCAAAGCAAATACCTGATTTACAACATCTGAACAAACATAGGGGTTTTCTTGTTTTTGATCCTGACAAACAAATTGTTTCGTTTGCAACATTTTTCATCGTTCACAGTTTCTATTGGACAAATTCAGGTGTGTCCCTCCCTCCCTCGTTTTTGACCACATCTAAAGGAACTCACCTGTCACTTGCACTCTTTATGCAGTAAGGAAGGGACTGACTGAACAACAAACAGGAGTTTACCAGGAACAAGTGGAACAGGACAGGTAGGTGACTTATCATAACTCTACTGAACTTAGCTTGTAAAAATAAAACTTATTGGGTACAGTGAAGTTCATCCTAAAATATACTCATATTCAGAATGTCAGCACTTTTTAAAGAACAGCATGCTAGTGCAACATATTATTTTTGACTATATTACAGCTGTTCAGGTCAGTCTTTTCAGTTCAGGTAGGTTTTTGAGAGGTAAGACGGAATCGCTTTTAGGTAAAGACACAAACATCGGTGTAACAAAAAAAAATGCTTAAAAAGTTCTTGCAGGCATTGACTATTGTTTTTCTCCTTCAGTATGTAACAGAATACTTTGTGCTATCTGTTTTACTGCATACTCTGAAGTCTTTACAATGCATCGCTGTTAATCTCTGAAATGTGAAAAAGAAAAACAGAGACATAGTGAAACGCCACAATTAAAATAAATTCACAAGATTAAAAAAGTAAGGCAATGAATAAGTACACAAAATAATAATAAGCACACACAAAAACATACTCGTGCTACTATAGGATCTTGTTTGGAACAGTATAATTGGTTATTATTACGCGCACAAAAACATTAGGTTTATTCAGATTAATCTATGACCACTGATATGTCCAATCACAAGCATTCACCACTTGACAAATGAAAGTGTCTGACTGTGGAGTTAACAACACCTCACTTTTCAGGAACTCCTGTTGTTGTTGTGTAATGTGCCCCAGCTCGCTATTGTGTCAAAGACACAAATCAAATAGTTTGTAATGGTTTAAGTCTGACTCAACACTGTGGGTTTATCCCACATAAGCCCTCTATGCCCACTACACTGCACTACTTTGGATTGGGGCTAATAAGGGTCTGGTCCAAAGTAGAGCACTACATAGGTTGCCATTATGAATTCAGGAATGAAAAAACATTCCCTTCATTCAGCAATTAGATCTTTTTCCTCAACAGGCTGCCAACCACTGTGGGTTTTATAACAGATATGAGTCACCTGTACACACAGGCTGTGGGATGTTGTTGAATTACACTTTATACCAGGTTAGAAGTATGTCAGACACTTATCCAAAACGACTTGTTTACTGTACATACAGCTCATCCTGGAATTCAAACACTCCAGACCAGGAAGTGTAATTATATTAAGTTGTAAAAATATAAGTTTACTCCAAAATGTAAAAAAGAAAGTAAATGAATTTGTTATAATTATAAGCTCTTACAATTTGTTTAACAATTACCTGGCCGCACCTCTCTTATTTTCTTGCCGTTGAACATCTTAAAAGGAATCTAGATATGGGTCAATCCCAAAATAAAAACCTGACCTGTGCATAGGATGAACAGGACAACACTTAAATTCAATTTATGTATTAACTACCAAAAAGCAGAAAATAAGTAGGAAATAATACATTTGTTGTGAACTACAACGATGGTATCTCATATGCTTACAAATTCTTTACCACAAGAAGTGATTAGTGAAATCAACTGTGTTGTTAACAGTACTGAAACAACAGTCATAGCGATTGTGAAAAAATGTTACGTTATATTTTGACTCTTGGAAAAGATTGCTAGGCTTCTATCTTTGACCAGTCTGGAGATATGAATGGAAACGTAACGGGTGCGCATTTTAGGTTCTTTGATGAAATCTTGAAATACAGTGTTTTGTGTTTTGTTGTCGGACTGTAATTCAGAGGCGGAACGTAACCATTTCTTCATTTTCGTCATTATGTGACCTTGTTACACTTACTTTTGACAAAGTAAGTACCATGGTCAAAGTCAGTGCCATTTTATTGTCACTCCATAAACAGTCCTGTAGCTAGCTAGGCAACCAACGTGCAGTGTGGCTAACTACCCTTCGGCTAGTACGGCTATGTTTTTTGCCACAAAAACGTCAATATTTCATAAACCTTGCAACGAAACCTTCCACAAAACAATAGCAACAGAAGCGGAAACGAGATACTTGTCATGTCTCTGTAGTGCAATAACTGTAGGTGTAGGAACCTAATGTTTCCCCCCGGGTTACAAATCAGAGAATGTCCACGCCGTTCAAGTCTTCCCAAATCATACACCTTTATTACGAATGCGCACCCGGAGATCTGTCTCGCCGGACATGTAGATCTGAAGTCCGTTCACATCGGACCCCGTTTATGTAGCCACTTCCCCCCACAGTCAATGCATGTAATTTGCTGCGCACACACAGTTAATTGCCTAGAAGTTGCTGCGCGTGTTTTCTGAGTGTCCGTCTCATGGGCAGCCCCCAGCCCTGGGGTGAACCATCTGGTGACCTTTTCCAAGGGAGATAAGAATGGTGTTGTTGTGTCCGGCGCCAGGAAGTCTGCCGGACCCCTCTGGCCTGTCTCCCCTCCTCTCCTTCCTGGGTCACTTAATCAGTCCCATGTGTGGTGGTCAGCCTAAAAGTTAATCTATAGGTGTCCATGCACACAGTGTCCATTGTCTTATCCTCCTAACTTCCTGACCCCCCTCCTTCTTATGGAATGCCCCAAGTAACTTATTAACCCTCGAGCCTACTTTTTTAGGAGTCTACTCCTCAACGACATGATTTCAGTCCACACCTAATATCTTTAATAATGAATTCCACAAATCCCCCTTTTGATCTCGTCTCCGAGATCAACCAATTCATCTTTCAGCCCTGGGGGAGCCGAGGTGCTCCCCCTTTTAACTGTTCCTTTCCCCCGGCATATAATGTCCCCAGTGTCCTTCCTGATTTGTACAAACACCATATTCCTAGACCTTATATGACACCAACAAAATCATTCACATTCTAGTTTTGACCTCCCGCTCCATCTGAACCTTTAAGTTGCAACCTCTATACCAGTACATGGCTAGTCTAAATTTATCTGAGAAGTTAACCTCCAGTCCTCCCCCTTTCTCTGGCACACACATACGGACCCAAAGGCCTCTCTGCCTTGGTCCTGATGTTCAAAAACAGTCCTTTTAGTCTTCCATAGTGGGGCACTCTGTGCCCCGATCGGTTGAGGGTCCGCAAGGCCTTCAGCCTTCGCCCTGAAGCATTGTTCATGTGCCTTGAATCGGGTTCTGGGACCCAAAAGGTGCCGGTGGCCACGGATCTGGAGGTTTCACTTCATCACGTTGGTCCAAATTGTCTCCATGCACTGAGTTAGAGGTTTGCAACACCATCCTTATAGGAGAAACGAGAAGACAAAAACACTGCCTCAGTTGACATGTTCACCTTAATTCTAATATTTAGACATATTACAAGTAAAATGCAACCATTCCGGATGATGGGATCACTCCTCAAATGTCAGAGAAGTAAATAAATTGTTTCAGTTGCATGGAAGTATCACTACTTATTAACAACCCATTTAAACTAATTATCAATTCAGATTAATAATAACCATAGGAAGTATCTGAGTCTCATTGAAACCCTTCTTGGTCAAATGTATACTTCCATACATGTAAATATTGATTTGTCAGTTGGTTCCAAATCATAAGATCAGAAGAAAGCTAGTCTTTCCACTGTAGGGGTATTATTTTCCAAAATGCAAATCAAACAAAAATACTCAGATTTGGGACAACACACAAATTATCAACATACAACAAAAATAAAGAAACATCCCCTGTAATCCACCTGTGTCAGAAAATTGTTAAAATCCAAATCGAATATCCAACTGCTGTAAAAGTTAAAATACAACTCCCCTCTCCTCTCGGATTTCATCCTGCCCAGTCAAATGACTCCTGGCTGTTGTAGTCATCAATGGAGGAGTTTTGTAGTTCTTCTGTGTGCCTTCCTCCATTCCTCTAATCTCTCCTTGCTCGTGGTGTTGGAAATGATCAGAGTCCAATTGTCCTATTCTGACCCCAAGACAGTCTTTCAGTGGTCCGGGCGTGGTTGGGACCTGGAATGATCTGGGCCCCCTTTTGCAGTAGCCCAGTTCAATCTATCAGGGTTGCAGGATTCAGGACTCCTTGATGAGAAATTAGGATGGAAGCTCACACAACACCATGTTAACACCTTGACTGGAGAGTTTGGTATTATCCTACTAAATGTAAAGTTTTGTATTTCAAAATGTTTTTGAAATGGCTTGAACTAGGACTTTACCATTTAGATCTTGTCCCTCGTATCTGTCCAAAGGAATTCTAACCCAACAAATTGACTCCCCCCACCTAATCTACAGAACTCTCCCCCCAGCACACCAGCCTTGGTGGGAGGGGGTGGCTCCCTACACTCTCCTACAGCTCTAAACTCAGTTAACATTCCTCAAACCCCCTCACCTAAACAGAACCATCCGTTTGTGATAATTCAACCTATACCAAACTCCACTCCCGGCCAAAACAAAATTGTAAGATACCTTTACCCTTAACTTAGTATGTTAGACTTCTTATCACTTTAACAATCCCCAAAAACAAGTTCACCCCATTACAGTGAGTCTGGGACATAAAAAATATCAGTGACATAACTTTCTGTGTACCTATTTGATTAACTTGTGCTCGATGTTCACCTCTTATAAACCTCTGTGTTTAAACATCTTAAACGACCCCTCCCCCTTTTTATCTCGACACTGTGCCCAACACACGGAGAGATAACACCAAAAAAAATAACAACACAGTCATCCAGCCCGAATCGACTTCCGCATAACACCGACTGGTCGCGTATCAAATTAAGGCAAAACAAAACTGATCATGACAGGCTGATATCGGGACCGCCCGAAACACAAAAGCAAAATAAAATGAGAAAATAAATTACAGCCAAACGTGAAGCCGGCCACGTATCTATGGAGAAACGTGACTCGACGGAATAATTCAAAGTGAGTCCCCCCCGGGCATAGAATTGTCATGACT
>JACXGK010002754.1:5879-25583 GCA_016801125.1 Novumbra hubbsi
GAGGGGGGGGGGGGGGGGGGGGGACAAACTTGAGTAAACTTGAGTCACCACAATCTTCTTTAGGACTTCAGATAAGAATGGTTGTTTGGAAATAGGCCTCTAGTTTGGAAGGATGACGGGGTCTAGGGGCAGTTTGAGATGGCGGCCATCTTGAAAGGTGACAGTACTTGACCACTGCGCAGGGACTTCATTAAGTTACAAAATCAATGAGAATGGCAAAAAAAAAAAATAAGTGATGTTGGAAAAGGGTTAAGAGGGTCACTGGAAGATTTCATTTTTAATATGATTTCCAAAACAGTAGCAAATGTCACCAAAGCAAAGTCACTAAGAAAAGAAGCAGATATAGGAGGTTGGGAAAAAGCCTGAAGGGGATTAGGGTTACAGGATAGAATGTTCCCTCTAATGCTGTTGATTGTATTCTTGAAGAATACAGCAAATGTATTGCACTGTTCAGTGGTTGCATTGGGTTGGTCAGCATCTGTAGGTATGAAGAGGCGACTGATGGTGTTAAATAAGGTACTGGAATTATCATTGCCATTCTCAATCAAAGAAGAGGCCAGTAGGTGGACAGTTAAAGCAGTGTTTCTCCACTGACTTTCTATCTCGCAGCTGTATGTCTTTATGTTGTGCCGCTCCTCTGAGAACCATGGTGAAGACAATTGGAATGATACTTGATGGGATTTTACAGGAGTGTTACTCAATGTGCTGTTATAATGGTTAACCATCTCATCAACGGTGGACTTAACTGACAGTGCCTGTAAGACAGAGCAGGCCATACTAACACCTGGAAACCAAGTCAAGGGACCTGATGTTTCTGAATTTAACGGTCAGTTTAAGGCAGACTGAAGTGTAGGAGTAATTACAGATAATAATACAACCCAATGGTCATAGACAACTAACATGTACATCCAGCTCTGATGATGGGACTACTCCAGTGATGATGACTGCCTTGGGCAAGGGCCTTTTCCAGATATTGATAGCCAGGAGGAAAGATTTCATTTAGTACATAGGAATGACCATTAATGTGCCACATTTCTGTCAAGCTAAAGTGTCCTAGGTCATTGGCCTTGATAAACTCCTGCAATAACTACTCCTGTTGCTATGTTTGTTAGAGACTGCACGTTAAACAGTGCCAGACTTAAAGGTGCCTGATCTGGTCAAGACAGTCAGATTCTACATTGCGAAAAGAAAAAGATCCTTGAAATATTTTCCTACCACCTCGCCTTTCTCTGTGTTTGGCCTTTTTCTGAAGGATTCCAAGTTTCTAGAAGTACTTTAAGCACCAAACTAACAGACTGTTTAATCCGCTTTAAACTATAAATACATTCTCAAAAGCAGATCTGAGTTTCCGTCATCTTTGTGCCTTATAAGTCTCCAGATAAAAGGTGAAACTTCAGTTTAGATTTTCAAAACAAATATATCAAAACAAATCAGCGTTTCTTTTCATTGCAGAAAAGTAAAATGTTTAGATGCTTTAGTTGAAGCATTTCTTTTTTGAGCAACAGGCTTAAACTGCCATAAAGGTACCATGGTAACCGGAATCAATACATCTTTTTCTGAAAAACTTGCTAGAATGGACATTTTTCACCAGTCTTTTCAATGCCTCGATGCTGTAAATGACAATTGCAGGAGTACAAAAATCCGTTTTTACCTCAATCGTGGGGTCATATTCATCCACAAAGTGGTTCTGGATGAGCTGGATGGTGAGCGCACTCTTACCCACGCCTCCTGCTCCCACCACCACCAGTTTGTATTCTGTCATTGTTCACCTGTCGGACAGAACGTGCAGAACATGACTATGAAAATAAAACAGAGGTCACACCTTAAATATTTAATTATAAAAAAAAGTGTGGGAACTAGGATTTCCCCAACAGGGATTTATTTATGAATTAACCCTATAGTTATGTAGTCAAGTTCTATTTATTCCCCATGGATTAATCTCTGCTCTGAAGAGATGGTGCAAAATGCGAAATTTGATTTTGACCTATCAGCAGTAGGACTATCCATGTTCTCCAGAGCTGTAGGAAATGTATACAACCACAGATCTCTGTGGATTCAAGAATGTTTACATTATATCCAATTTCATCCAGCAATGTCAGAAACAAAACAGGACAAGAGGACCCATTTTTATCAACAAGGAAAACATATGTAAAACTATGAAAGTCACATTGGAATTGAAGGAATCACATTTTTTGCATAATTAATATTAAGAACTGAGAATTACAATTCCCCTTAAAATCACAATCCTAATTCATTCTTAACTGTAACCGTACCGATTCAAAAGTCAGCAGTGTGTAATAGCAACACCACAGCTAAACAATAGGATCTGGCCTCAGGCAGTAGTTGCAAATCTATGATTGTACATTAAGGTCCCACAATTGACACAGTTGGGAGGCACCTTGTATTATCCACAGGGTATGTGAACAATAAATGTCAATAAAAGGGTACATAGAGTTTCTCTTTTCTAAAATGTATTCACTTTAACCTGCCAAGTATTATATTGAGGTCAGAGTAGAGTTCTTGAAGTCTTGTCTAGACAAACAAAAAGGTATTGCCCATGCCTTCAGCAAAGCAAGGTATCCACTTACTAGCAAAGTTATTGTCACATAACACTTTACAAACCCTAAAGCCTGGAGTTCTACACCTAAAGCCAAAAGGCAAAATTGTGTCCTAATAGGGCATTTGGCCCAAACAAAACCGACCAGAACAGCTTCAAATGTACTGTGGCATAACTTCTATAAGGAGCTGAAACTCTAATGGAGGGAGGAGTCAACATACGTCCACAGGTAAATGTTATACATTATATTACCCCACAGGAACGTGGATACTGATAGTGGAGTAGTCAGGCAATTCTAAGTTTGCAAAACAATTATGATTTGAGCCAATCGGTCAAAGGAAATATTTTCAGACATGTTTTTTGCGGCAAGATTATTACTGTGCCGAGGGGGGTAGGGTTGCACTATAATTTTTCCTTGTCTCCCGTTCCATTTAAACATAGGAGGACATGAGGAGTCCTAGGCTCAAAAGACCTTTCCCTGAGCCCACCAGGTTGTGTTGCAGATCAAGACGATACCTGACGATTCCAGCTGCCACCTTGCTGACCCCCTTATCATCTCACCCTGGACTACCCATCTAGTAATGCTTCGGAGCTAGATTAATCTTAATATACTCAAAACACAGCCCTTAGGAATGTATTAATTATAACTTAAACAGCACCCGGCACAGCCAGAAGGGGTCTGGTCCACCCTCAGCCTCGTTCCTCTCTAGGTTTCTTCCTAAAATCCAGGGAGTTTCACCATAGGGAGTTTTTCCTAACCACTGTGCTTCAACACTGTTGTTGCGTGCTCCTTGGGGTTTCAGGCTGGGTGTTTTTGTAAAAGCACTTTCTGACAACTGCTGATGTAAAATTAAAAAAAGAAATATTTTTAGAAAAAATGAATGAAAAATGTTCTTTCAATTTCATCTTGGAATTTCATTGCAACTAATAGTACTAACCTAATTAACCAGTCTGTGTCACTAAATGCAAAATGCCTCTTCCATCTTTCTAGGAATGGTAACCAGTCTTATCTTAATATAAGGTTACACATGTGAAATGTATTGCATTATTTAGTAGATTCCTGTGTGGAGTCAAGCAAAATGTAATTAATGTAAATGTAACACCCAATGAAAACACACTAAAGGGTATATTAGTACGTAGAATGCAGGCCTACTGCTTCTATTGTGAAGAAACCAGGCCTACTGATAACAACCAAAGGGTACAGACAATTGTAGATAAAGGAAATATATCATTAATTATTACCTTATGATTAGATCACTGAAGAAAAACTAATGTAGGCTAAAACAATTGGGACAAAGTGCTTGCTATTTTGATATAATATTGCAAACACTTTTTATAATACACGGCCATCGAGCAAGTGTGTCCCTCATTACCAAGCCCTGAAACTCGTCACCTATCACTACCAGACATCTACAAGGTTGTAACGTTACATCAAACACCCCCACAAAGTTCTGGTTACAGAAAAGTGACTTTGTTATTTACAAAATCTGATTGTAGATAACGAAACCGAGCATTCTAACATTTGTATTGGCAGTAAACTTAGACCTAATGACAGCAGCAGCCATCGCGGTGCTTGCAGGGCATATACTATTAATTTCTGAAATACTCTGCCAGTGAAATGATGAATACACACCCTCATTATACGTAGGCTAAGTGCATTTGTATGTCGGGTTGGTAGTAGCCTATAGACTAGGTCCCAGTGTATAGAGTAGCCCAATCTATGCAGATTCTCACAAGCCTAATTGGGGTAGCCGTAAGCGAATATCACGTTGTTGGTGTACAATGGATTCAAACCTATGCGTAAACCCGGTAGAACCTGCAACATTCACCGGCGAGCCGCTGAGTTGAGTGCCCCCGAGTTGGAAGCCGCCATAAACACCGCATAGGTCTGCATTACAGGGCCAAACATTAGGTTACCAATTGGGCGTAGTTGGCAATCAAATGCACATTTCTAGCTGCAAATGTCCTGTAATAGCAATATAGTCACAAGCCTAAAAAGCATTTACCGGCAAGGGAATACAACGACCATAGTGTTAATTGATACAAATGTAAGAATCTGGTCCAATTGTTCTACCTTTAGCGTGGAGTTCCGCGTCCGAAGTTGAGACCAAATATCAAGTCAAGCAGATAATTCTCCTTTTTCACACGATTTCTGCATTGCCTACTTCACATTGAAACGACCGCATGTGTATATATTTAACGTCTTTGAAAAAGCAGACGAAAGTAAGGAAATTAATCGATTGAACCTTCCATTTGATCCAGCCTTTGGCCTGCTACTCTCGAATCTCGATTCAGCTGAGGTTGGCCTTAACGCGAGTGTGGGCGGATACCGGGTGAAGTGGAGTACAGCAGAGATGGTACGGAAATCGAGACACCCTAGTCGCTAGTTTTTACTAATATACTCAGGTCTTTTTTGGTCTACTTATTGTTCCCGCCCCGCTGGAGCGGTGGCAAAGAGATGGATGCCTAACTGGACTTTTCATTTTTGATCGGGACAGGGCGGGTGGGATGAGCATTTGTAGAGAGCGGAGCCAGCTGCTACTTCTTAGAACCTTGATCTGAGTTTTCACGGGGTAGAGACAGCCCACTTACACAGACAGGAACCGGGACATTTTTAATAGTAAACGAACAGAGTAAACTATCTATTTTTTCACCATCTTTGGTACAACCCACTTACCCAGAAAGCACAGCAGGGTATTTCAACTGGTTTGGGTGATATCACCCTATAAGTGTCGCAATGTACAATATAAAGACGATATTTCCCCTTCTTTTATACACATCTACTTTAGCTCAATATAATGGTTTGTTTGTGTAGATAGCCTATTTCAAAACAATGAAATGTCCTTTTCAAATAGTCATAGGGGCTGTATGCGCACAAAACATTTGGAATGACATAGAAAAAGATCAGAATATACAATTTAATGATTATTATTCGATTACATGTTCAAGTGAAGTTAATTATTCTATAAAACATTCCTATTTCAAAATACATCTCTGGGAATAGTCAGTCCTGTTGCTTCCCAGTGAATCAGTAACAACAACGGATAGGGGGCGACTCCACTATATATAGGCTCTAAATATAACTGGAATGTACTGGAGGGACGTCATTCCCAAGCAAGGAAATGATTTGCGGATCCCTTGTCTGTTGGCCTACACTGTCACTTTTGCGCAGAACATGTGCATAAAGATAAAAAAATCCTTAAAAAAAAAGGAACCCACAACTAGGTTTGGTGAGGGCTAAAACGTGGATGCATGTAATTGATACAACTAAGTATATGGAAAAAACTATGAAACACCTTGGTTCAATGTACGTTTTTTATCTTGTAAACGTGGCTGCTAGAACTGCGCAGCTCTGCGCAGCATAGCTATAAATAGTGCTAGATAGAGCACCGGTTTAAAGAGGCGACCGTTGATAAACATGAAACGTGTTTGTAAATTATATACTGCGTAGGGTATTCACAGCAGCAATCTTTGTGACAAATGTACATGAAAAAAGGCGACGAATAAAGCACAAATAACAATGTAAACATAGCCAATCTCTTTATTTTATCTTGTGAGTTATACTGTAAAATTTCATTTGTATTCCACATGCTTTTCCCAAGTCAGTAAAGCGCTTTCCATTAAAATTGATTTGATGAGGTTAGGATCAGCCAAGGAATTTGAAAATCTTACTCAGTTGACCAGGATACATAATAATGTTGCATATGTTGTCAATGTATGTGTCCATGCAAAAATGTGTTGTCTTGCCATTTTATCATACATTTTAACTAATGTTTCCTAAATGCTTTCAGGAACAGTTATTTCAGTAAGGGTGTATCTGATTTAAATAGTTTAGAAACAAGTTGGATATATATCTTTATAATATTATATAATTAACCAACATACATGCAAAGAAATATTCTTTACAATAAAGTAATAATTGTATGTGAAGGTTATTTAGAGTGTACAACATGTGGGACACAGAAATGTACCATCACATTGTATCCCTTTTTGAGTGTGATATCCCCACATGTACTCAAGTAAGTACCAAACTATATCACGTGAGATCATTACGCGTACCTCTCAGGGTACAATATATAATCTCTATTTGTGTTGTTTTCTACTCCCGGGAAAAACGTACCCTTTTTCTATTAGGCTTGTTTCGAGTTAACAGGGAATTTACCCAATCAGATTGACGATTTCTCTGAATGGATTTGATATTATGCAGTCATCATAAACATCATGTGATTAAGATAACATTATCTCAAATCTATATTTGAAAGCTCACTCTAAGTAATTGATAATTACTTTAATTATTTAAAAATGATATTGCTCATGTGAATATATCGTTATGTACTATATATTAGTATACATCAAATGGATGGACTGGGGCATTTGCGCTGGTTAAATTGAGCCACGAGGGGTCAGTAGTTATCCGTGTATGAATTTGCAGGCAATGCTTAGTCACACCTATAACAGCTGATGTCCCTTAGTCTTATATGTGTGACGTATTATATGTTCTTTATTTTACACACCACTGTCAGTAACATTTATTTCTCAATTTCATTTACCACACTGTAACACTCAAAAGCACAAGAACACAACAAGAGATATTGAAACACAATTATTGCTGTGTTAGGATCCTAGGTATGTTGACAAAACCTGTATATTACCTCAAGTACACTGCTCCAAAAATGTTAGAGAACACTTGATTCACACATCGGGTTTAAATGAAGAAAATATATTAAAGATCAAAATGTTCACTGTACATTGTGTAATTGGCTGAGTAAAGATTACATGACAATGGCCAATGGAAAAAGCAAAAATAAATTGATAGATGGCTGGATTAAACTCACACTGAAAATCAAAGATAACTATTGAAATCACAGGCTGTTCCAACTTGTGTGAATTTCATCACGGAATCTCATAATGTAACTCAGTAGTGCGTATGGCCCCCACGTGCCTGTATGCACTCCTGACAACGTCTGGGCATGCTCCTGATGAGGTGCATGGTGTCCTGGGGGATCTCCTCTCTGACCTGGATCGGAGCATCAGTGAGCTTCTGGACAGACTGTGGCATTACCAGATGGCATCAGATACACCAAGACATCACGTCCCAGAGGGTTTAAATTGAATTCAGGTCTGGGGAACGTGAGGGCTTCAATGCCTTTGTCATCCAGGAAATGCCTACACACTCTGGCCACATGAGGCCGGACATTGTCTTGCATCAGAAGGAACCCAGGGCCCACTGCACCAGCGTAAGGTCTGACGATGCTTCTGGGGATTTCATCCCAGTACCTAACAACAATCAGGGTTAATCAGGCCAGCTGGAGGTAATTTTCTATCGCTCTGGTGGTACTCCTCCTGTTCCTCCTCGCAGGAGCAGATACAGGTCCTGCTGATAGGTTGATTCCCTTCTATGGCCTTGTCAAGCTCTCCTTGTGTAATGGCCGGCTCCTGGTATCTCCTCCACACTCTTAAGATTGTACTGGGAGACACAGCAAACTTTCCTGCCATGGTAATGTGTGGATGTGCCATCCCGGAAGAGTTTGACCACCTGAAAATATAGGATAACTTTAAACCTTTCAAGTGTCTTGCGTTTAAAACATTAAAGTCACGCTCAAAGCTATGCAGACAATTACATATCTATGTAGATTACCAAGATGCTTATTTACATGTATATGTTGATCAAAATCTGCTGCAGTACTTGAATTTTAATGTCCAGGCTGCATGAATCATAGACTCCTGTTAAATCAATTTGTATAATTAAATATGCATCCAAACACAGAATGAGGAACCAAAATCAGTGTCTAATGGTGTTAGGCTATAATACCTCATGTGGTCTGAAAAGGACTTAAAAGACTACAGGTTATTATGAAATGTCCTGTACACTGTGTGTACTATAATCTGGAATCAATCAAAGAATAATGCAAAGCACAGCCACACATTGTAGAAAGAGTAGGGTTTGTGTGATAGTTAGCTAGTCAATGGTACATATTTGCACCTTAGATTCATTATTGGAGGAACCTTAATGCAGTAAAGGGTTCCTGGAGGAACCATGGATTGTCAGGGTCACCTTAAAATTCACTCTTTGGCTGACATTCTTGGGTTAGTTAGCAGTGTGATAAGAACGACCTTGACTTGGCTGGATGTGTCTCAAAGGATGCATGTCTCAGTTTTTTTGCACAAATTGGAAAAAGATTTACATGAATATATGTATTTATTGTACAATATATAACATATTTGTATAATTTGCAGAGTATGATCTTAACACGTTCAACACAAATGACATTTACTTTAAGAGGCACACAGATAAAAATAATTATGCATACATTCAAGATATTTTGATAGGCTGAAACTTGTAAAAGATTTTATTCAAAAGAATAAAAATGCAACCCTTCCGATTACAAAAATATTCAAGTTTGATCACTAGATTCTCTGAGAATGTCTTCAGAGGGATGCTTTGATTGTTCGGTTTGACCTAACAAAGTTCCGCCGGCGTGGCAACGCAATACAAAATGTTATTCCAGGCACAGGTAGTGGAATTGTGCCAGGAGTAGGTGAAGAGCGAGAACTCTACAAAGTGTAATGCAGCTTTAAAATGGCCCACAATTCCTTGCGGTGTCCCAGTTCAGATGCTGTGTATTTACAAGCAAGAGTAATGAAAAAGGGAGAGGGCAATTTTACGCAGCTTATTAGTCTGACCACAAGGGCTGACTCAGAGACAGCACTGCGAGAAACTTTCAGCCATGGATATCACGACGCAGCTAATTTTCTGTTGATGCCGTTTCCTCTTTGCTGTCGACGGTTACCTTGTCACTTTTCGCAGTTTTTTAAGTGATTTACAGCCTTGCACTGACAAAATGTCACATGAACAGATTGAAGATTAGTCAACGGCATCGGTTTTCTTAAACTTCAGTCCAAGAAGAGTAGGGTACTTCTGTTGCACCTACAACACGAAGGTAAGATTCCGTTTGTAGTTTTCCTCGGTATTGGGCCTATATTCAGTGTGTACACATTAACTTACCATTCACGTGTCCCATGTCTAATCGGTAATAACACGACACCCGTTGGGTATAACGGAAACGTTATTATGAGGCTGCATAGTGAAACATTTATGCCCGTTACCAGGTCGCGTGTCCTTTCTCGTCTTGAATGTCGTCACACGTTTAAAGTGTGAAACATTCCAGAACAATTTTGTTCTGAGTTGTTTACATTGTATTGTATATATTTAATATCAAAATACATTTATTGATTTATATCTAAGAAAAGTCCATAGCCCATGTATATTAGATGTAATCTTTCAATAATTGTAGATCTACTGTTTATGCTGACTTGGTTGATACTTCCAGCGACCCACCCCTTTAAACTGAAACTACCTGTAGAGTAGGCTACTAAGATATGTTTTGGATAGTTGAATTCAAGGTTCATGGTTTTTTGTGTGCGCCGTCCGTTTTGATACAATTTTCATAATTTACAATCAGATATTACCCATGTTCATCAAACCATGATGGACAGTACACTCTAGCATCTGCGTTGTAACAGAGTATTATACGTTTTGAGCTGCCTAACGTACACAAATGACTGTTTCATATATATATAGTCTTACTCCATAAAACTTTATTAATAACTTTTTTTGATAAAAAAAAAAAGAAAAACGGTTGAAGCTTAATCAAAAAGTCGTGGAAAAGCTTGTTGAAATGTACTGCCTTGATGAACTAATGAGAGTACAAAAACATTGACTAAATGCATGTTCTCATCATGCCAAACCCCACCTTTTGCCGTGTGCCTAGGCCAGGACACTGACTCTGTTGCCCCAATCAGTGATGCTGCTCTGCTTCCAGCATCAGGCTGGCACTTCAAAGATGGCCCGCTTATAGAGCCATCATGGCAGGGGAACAAAGGAAGCATTATTGCTGTTGGCTAAACGTGCTGGCCAGATGTTCAGGGCTCCTGCCAGTGTTGACCTTCCAACTAGGGGAACCAAGGGCCTGGTCTAGTATAACATCCACCCAGTCCGCCTGATGTTAGGGAGGCTGGAGAGAGAGGAGTGTGGGGCTCCAGAAGTAAAGGCTTTTACAGGAGCTGAGGCTATAACCGTGACCATGGCGTGACAGGGGTGTTTTTCTTTTTAATCCCTGGTGAGGGACGGACATCTCAAGCTCTTTCCCTGAAGATCTTTTAGATTAAGGGCTGAAGGGGATAGGAGAGGGGCTTAACAAAAATTCTGAGCAAGTGTTTCTTCTGGAAGGGTGTGCTTGAGGTAAGCCTAAGTTTTTTTGGGGGCCTTCCAGCAGAGTTCAAATGGCCTGCTGTACATACAAGTGGAATGATGTGTTTAGTTTGGGTTTTCACTTTATGTCAAGCACGTACAACGCAACACATACAAGGATGTACCTGGTTGTGTACAGCAATTTAAGATGAAGTTAACAGAATTTTCTTTCTTTCTTTTTTTTTAAGTTAATGTTTTAATTACTTAAGTCTATGCAAGTCCGCTTATCTTTATTTAATGCTGGGCCCTTAGTCGTCAGCAAATCGACCACCGAATTCTTGTCTGATGTCATTCTGGTTTTAGTGTTACTGTGGAAGTATGGCCTATGTTTTTAGTGTTAAGTGTTACGATTGTTTTATCTAATTCAGTATCAAGATTGACCAAGTATGTAATTTGTTTAGCTTTGTTTTTGATCTTAGAATGTATTACAGTCCTTATTTCTTACTTCCCGTACAGTCAATAAAAAAAAAAAAGCCTGAGACTGAATGTATTACTGAGTAGATTCTTTTGTGCATTCATGTTAAATGCAGCACTGAGGTCAGAGGGCTGTGCACAAACCATGGAGTTCCTTATCTCCACGTCACGACCCATTGAATTCTCACTGGCCAGGAATGTTATCAGTTTCCATGCTACAGGATCAAGGCCCATCTCTGGGGTGAAATAGCCTGCTGGTGCTTTGTGATGCAACGTCAACCTTTACATTATTAGCGCGTTACAAAACTGCCTCGATACCCGGCACTGATGTGGAGTTTTAGTATACGCACAGTATCACCACTGACAGTTTTGGTCCGATTTTGAAGAACTCCTTCATGTAGCTTCGTACCACCTTATCTAATCTTCTAACTTTCTTCACCCCTGGGGTCCCGCAACTATACCAGGTTGTTGTTTCTTGGGCCAGGGACCCTGTTCGGACCAGCTGCCAGGATGAGATGCTGGTGCCAGTTGACACCTAGTTGGAGATACTGACTGTGGAGCATGGTGGGAGTGGTTACGTTGAAAATCTCTCTAACAATCCAGACTTCTTGTCCATTGGACGCCGGCATAAATGAGGCAGTTTACTTTGTGTCCCTAAAACACAATGTTGATTACACATGGGGAAATCCGTAGGAGTGCACGATTTATGTCAGGTGATATCTTGTGACAGGTTTACATTATTTGCTGCAGCATAGACTGTAAACACAACGGGACTGATGGAACAGATTACAACGTTAAATTGAAACGGTGGAATAAAATCTGCACATAAATGTGCTCACACTAGTTTGTGCACGGGATACATGCCTGTTTCGAATAACAAACACAAAACGAAATATTAGGGAGAGCTAAAGATAACTTGGATGGGTAACTAATATAACTATGATTGTGAATTTGGCTATTGAAAGACTGTTGAAAATCAGGAGAACAGAAAATATGGCATATGGCAACTGTAGAAGTGTTTTATAAATGATTCCCGCAATGTTTCTGTGGATGGATTTTGGCAGCAGGATATGCCATGTGTCATTATATTCTGTAAAATATCCATATTTCAAACAGTCACCTACAGCCTGTGCGGTATGTAATGGGCACAACAGATATTTACTTGATCTGAATGAGCAGCCTATGTAGACAGAAACTAGCCTTAAAGTTGATCGAAGCTCCAATAAATAAGCACATTTGAGATGTGCATTGCCAGTTTCTTACATCCAAATACATTGTGAGCAGCGGAAGAATTCCTTTGGAGTCATTAGACAAAACATTTGTGACTTCATCTCAAAATCAGGACCTAATCAGACTGAACACACATGGGGGTCGGGGCTGTATGATGGTGGTTTCGGGGGTGTTGAAAAAGAATCAGACTGTAGTTGGACCGTTAGAAACCTAACCTACTTTCATGCATGCACACGCACACACACACACACACACACCAACAAAAGACCACCACCACCACAATGAAGCAGTGACTCTGGCCCTAGCTGGGCAACAGGGATCTATTTCACAAGGCCTAGTCTGGCACCAATTACACTAGAGCAGATAAATTGCAAGTAATTACAACTTAGCCCTGCAACGGGAAGTACAATTTGAATTAAAGTTCAATGTTGGAAGTAGTTTGTAAGCAGCAGAAGCCACTATTGAAGTCTTATACGGAGCTCTTTATGGACTGTGGGGGATGGGTTCTGTTTATAGTTATTAGAATCAAGGCAGGATAGGGTTAAATGGAAACCAAACGTTTTAAATACTTTTAGTAATGTGACCTTAATGTCCATAAACATCAATATTACTTAAAAAAATATATATATTATGATGACGGACTGCAGTTAGATTATTTTCCACAAGGTTTTGCAATTGTTTTTAAAATCTGTGTTATCGTAATGCATATACATAGTGGAGAACAAGTATTTGATACACTGCCGATTTTGCCGGTTTTCCTACTTACTTAAGAGTGCCAGAATTCTTACTGGTTGGTAGGTGATCAAATACTTATGTCATACAATAAAATGCAAATTAATAACTCAAAAATCCTAAAATGTGATTTTCTGTATTTTTGTATTTTTTTTATTTCGTCTCTCACAGTTGAAGTGTACATATGATAAAAAATGACAGACCTCTACATGCTTTGTAAGTAGGAAAACCTGCAAAATCGGCAGTGTAAATACTAGTTCTCCCCACTGTACATTGATTAAATCATATTATGCTACACAAAGACACCATACATTTACCTTAACTAATCTGATAATATAGTTGGAACTCATTTTAGTGTTCCTAAAATGTTTGTTTCCGTTTAAATGTGTTCGGTTGCTTTTCTCCTCACCCTGTTGCTAACCCTGGCAATCATTATGAACACAGAAAAAGAGCAAATGGATTATCCCAACTCCAGCTGGATTCTAAAAAGAAAAACAAATTACTTTGCAAGCTACCATAATGTGACAACCCAGTTAGAAGACTCCTGGAATTGGGAGGGAATAAGCGTAAAATCCTTCAACCGGGAAATGCACTGGAATTCCATGACCTTACTTGGAGACCTGATGTGGCCAGTAAACCAGGTTGAGCCATTGTATTAGTGTACAGCTAGGCTTTTAAATGAAATGTTATGAGATATGGAGGGATTGTACAATCCATTAGGAAAGGTAAGCCTCAGTGGTGAATCTGTTGGAGCTTTGGTTTAGAGGTGATATTAATCAAAGCATAATCTGTATCCGTGAAACCGGACTGAGATGTACACTACTGTGCAAAAGTCTAAGGCCACTGAGAAAATGGTGCAAAGGTATTTATTTGAGCAGTTAGTGTTTACTTGTTTTGAAACACCATAGGATATGTATACCAAATACAAATAAGGATGAATACGATAACAAGTAGGAAGGAAGTAGGAGGTCCAAAAGGTAATTAATGTCTTATAAGGCATCTAGCCATCTTCCATGATATCAACTACCTACCAAGAACGTTTTTAGAATTTTTCCAGAGGATTTTGCTCTGCCTTATTTTGGCAGGAAAGTGTGGAAAGATAGAGGGAAGAGGTGTTGCTGAAAGAGCAGTGGACCCGATTCTAACTCATGCCTCAGTGGGCATTTGTTGCAGTGACTGGATCAGACCACTCGACCAAACAAGGCTGCAATTATTTTTTACTTTCTATTATATTGATGTTTGCTTGTACTCTTTTTAATGTTATATAGAGTTTTTATGAGTATATAATAACTTAGTACCCAGATAAACAATAAAAAAATAAGTTGTCATGTCAAGACTTTTGCACACTATATACTGTAAATCTCCCTACCTCTGCTATTGGAGCTTCAGAGGCTTTCAATCGCTCTTTTTTACCAATAAGTGGTTGTATCAGTCTCTCCATAGAGGACAGTGGTGTGTAGGGAACACTAACTCTTTTCCTGCTAAAAGATAATTTTCCTGAGCACTGTTCAGCTGTTTCTTACCCCTTTTCTCTGCTCAGCCACTTGTTTCTTATGGACATACACTGCTCCAAAAATTAAGGGAACACTTAAATCACACAGCAGGTCTTGATGACTGAAATTCGTGAAGAACAAAATGACACCGCAACGGTCAATGGGAAGCAATATCATCAACCAATTGAGGGCTGTATTCAAACTCCGGAAGTCAAAGTAAACAATTGAAATCACAGGCTGTTCCAACTTATAGAGTTACTCATTACTTATCATGTAACTCGGTAGCGTGTTTGGCTTCCACGTGCCTGTATGTACTACTGACGATGTCTGGGCATGCTCTGAATGAGACAGTGGATGGTGGATGCTCTGAATGAGACCTCCCAGGTGTAGGTCAGGGCATCAGTGAGCTCCTGGACAGTCCGTGGCGCTACTTGGCTTCATCAGATGCACCGATATATCATGCCCCAGAGGATCTCAATTGGGTTCAGGTCTGGGGAACATGATGGCCAGTCAATGGCATTAATGCCTTTGTATCCAGGAAGTGCCTACACACTCTGGCCACATGAGGCACTGGACTTGGGGAGGATCCTTGGGCCCACTGCACCAGTGCTCCTCCTGTTTCTCCTCACACAAAGGAGCAAATAGCGGTCCTGCTGCTGGGTTGATGCCCTTCTACGGCCCTGTCCAGCTCTCCTCGTGTAACAACCGACTCATGGTATCTCCTCCATGCTCTTGAGACTGTACTGGGGGACACAGTCAATCTTATGCATGTATGAATGTGCCATTCTGGAGGAGCTGAACTACCTGTGAAACCTGAATGGGCTGCAGGTTCCGCCTCATGCTACCAGTAGTGACAAGGACACTATAAAAAGGCAAAACTAGAGAAGAATTAGTCAGGAAGGAAAAAGATCTGTGGCCACCACCTGCAAAACCCTTTTCTCTTTTGGAGTTGTCTTGCTGTTGCCTCTCTAGTGCATCTGTCACTTTCATTTGCACAAAACGGGTGACATTGATTCACAATTGCTTATGCTTCTTAACTGGACAGGTTGGTATCCCTGAAATGTAATTGACTTGGGGTTTTACTGTGACAATTACATATTTCTGAGCAGTGTATACCACTTAGCTGTAGTACATTTTAATTGAGGAAATAAACATGATCATGTTATCCATGGGGCATAACATGTTTAATGTGAAGAAGCGTCACTCCAACTTACTGCCTGAGCATTTGAGGTTATAACCTTCCTATCGATGGTCACACAAAACCTTACCACAGACGGCCACCTCGACCATAGCTCAGAGGTGTACATGATCACTCCATAGGAGACTGTGGTTGTGGCGGTGACTTGTAGAGATTGTGAACCTTGGCCAGCACCTTGCTTGGCAGGGGAATGGAAGTTCCCAGCCTGTTCCCTTGTGTGTGGGAGGACCCGGAGGACATCAAGGGCATGTTATACCACCAGCAGTTGGTGGATATCCTGGCTCCCATGCCAATTTCTGGGTCCCTGCAGTCCTGAACCTTTGGGCTGACAACAGCGAGAACAGCTACATCAGCAGCCTGGTTCTCAGCTTGGGTCCCACCCACGGTACCCTTTACTGACACACCTCACTGGTGGGACAGGAAGCCCCGCCCACGGACCCCCAGCCTCAAGTAGTGCCACATTGAAACGAGGGACAAACAAATCTTTGGTAATCTGTGTTTTTGGGCTGTGTTGGATTTATGTTACAGCATCAGAAATCTCTTCAGCTGTTCTTGGAGCTAAAATGTGTTGGAATTTCTGTAAGCCGCGCATCTCACGGAATGCTCATTGGCTCATAGTTGTGAGCAGCTCGAGAGGATCAGGCTATGGGCATGTCTGTCGGCTGGCAGGGCAAAGAGGCAGAGTGGGTAGCGCTTGAGTTGGACCTGTGCCCCGCTCCACAATGCTGACTTGACACCAATCACCATGTTGCCCTGTATCAATGTGAGTCGCATTGAGTGTGTTTGTTCTAGCGTGTTCTAGTGTGTCATACTGTATGGCTGAGCTGATGTGGATCGGCATGTATAGATCACAACTTTTGTGGCCTTGTGTGTCATATTGTAATACTCGCCAATGTTTGTTTCAGGATTTCATTAGCCCCATCACTGTTAGGAAATAACCGCTGGCTTTCCCCTATAATAAACTTGACCCATGTCAATACTGAAACAATGTTAGTTTCATGTTTACCCCTGACGTAACTTGACATACTTTATTTCCTGTACTTTTGAATACGGACAAACATACCTGACACACACACACTCAGCTCTGTGTGTCCTAACTGTCCCCTGGACCTGGCAATCTGTCATATGTTTTGCATTTCCAGTGTCCATCCTGTCTTTTTTTTATTCAGCCTCCTCTTTAAAACATTTTACAAAGTGGTAACAGATGGGTCAGGACAGAAACATCTCCCAGAGTCCTCTCTGTGTGTGACTCACAGGCTGTTTCACTCCTTCCTCTATCTGCACACTGCAGCCATTTAAGGGCAATTTAGATGAAGGACAAAAGCAGTTTCTAACCAACTGTAAATATGCCAGGAATAAAGATCATCAGGTGACACACAGAAACCTGCCCAAGCACTGTCAATCACAAAGGCACACACTCACAACTTGTGCCTGTCCCAAAAAAGAAATATTGTTCCTTCAATGCCATACATACTGTTTAGTGTTCCTAAATGTAGCTAATATGTGATTTGGAACTAGTAATATTTTGGTTTTGCATCTGCTAAAATTTACTATTTGAAACAGTATTTGCACATGTATTATAGTATTTGCAATTTCACATGTTCAAAGCGAACACATGTGAATGTTAGAAAGAAAATAAAAATATCTTCAGAAGTGGAATGGCCTTGTGTGAGAATGCGTTCCCTTCCAATGTGTGTGTACTAACCGAAATGTCCGGTTGAGTGAGCAGTCTGATAAGATGGCTTGGTATAGCCACTGTGTCAAGGCAGAACAAGATGAATACTTCTTAACTTTTGCTATACATTTGTTGCTGTTCAAATATATATATATATATATATATATACATATATATATATATATGTATACTAGTGTGTGTATATATATATATATATATATATATATAAAAACCAATAACCCTATTATTATAATTATTATAGTTCTTATTATTGTATTGACAATCCATCTACTCTGTCTTTATAGACTCTGCTTAAAGAGGACTGGACCCTGGCCATCCATCCACTCTGTCTTTATAGACTCTGCTTAAAGAGGACAGCAGTGGACCTGAACTGGCGTTTCCTTCAAAATGCCCCTAATTTGATCGGATTTTGCAATAACATATGGACTTTTCTTCTTCTGTGCTTCCTGTTGCTAGAAAAACAGATACGTTGTGCAGTGTGTCAGACATATTTGGGTAAATCCTACCAGCATATCCTGATGTTTGGGACTATCATGGGCTACACTATGACTAGGTATTACCTGAGACATTACTAGAGTTACTTCATTCAATGACACACCAACATTGTGTGTTTTTTAACCAGCTTGGGCTACAATGGCCTCTGCCCAACCAAGATAAGAAAAAGAATAGGTTCATGTCTTCGGGTGGACCGTCTTGTTTCCTGTATTATACTTCCAAATCCTCCCTGATACAAGAACCGGTGGCAGCTAAAGAAGAATTCATTGCTAAAGAAGGCATATAATTTTTATCGTTAGGTGTAATGCACTCTTCGTTCCTTCAGTTTATGTAAGATCTTAATTTAATGCTATGTCTCAGTTACCCATTTAGGGATTTAAGAAGGTTTGTTTTGCTGTTGTGAACCTGACACTCCTATGAAGGAAACCCATAAAAATAAACCCATACCCTTCAATTTGGTCGGCCCCATTTTCTGCTCATATTGCTTTTGTTTTGGTTGGCCCCAAACCGTTCACTCATGCCCATAGCCTAATCACTTTTTTGCAGAACAGGCAAAGTGGCACTGGAGCTGGTTTCGGCCTCTGCATCTTAAGGGTTCTTAGAGAATGTATCGGGGTGTAGTCATCAGGTTTGGGGAACCAAATGACTCTCCCTTCACTCTTGCAGGTTCTCTTCCTCGTCCTCTCCATTTCACATGTTACTGATGCCATGTTCCAGAACTCGCTCTGTTTTCTCACTGTGCAGGAACTTGGCTCAAGGAATCTGCACTAGCAGGTTTTTGTCCTACCCCCTCTTACCTATTCACAGAGCTGGGACGAAAATAATCTCACGGCAGGATGGTCCCAGTATGCCTGGCTGGCCGGCTGGACTGTTACATTATTCCTCAATTGTTTAAGCTCCCCTCCTTTTCCTCAACATTCTCTAAAAATAGTGGCACAGGAAGTCAGACTAGAAGTGTCTTTAGGCTGTGATCTCCCATAACTGCCTCTAGCTGTCTCTTCACAGATGTTGTGGACCACTTACAGAACATTTAGAGTATGCAACCATATTTACCCCACAGAAATGGGTTTATGCGATTCAAAAAGGGTGCAAATGGTTAAAATGTTCTAATGTGCAGCTTCCTGACTAGGTTTCCTGTTTTGCTCTGTGTTCTTCCTCAGTGAGGTAGCGGCA
Organism: Novumbra hubbsi; assembly: GCA_016801125.1. NCBI lineage: Eukaryota > Metazoa > Chordata > Actinopteri > Esociformes > Umbridae > Novumbra > Novumbra hubbsi. Next base: position 25,119 of record JACXGK010002754.1, read on the forward strand.
CAAGGAAGCTGGTTTTCCGGAATGACAGGAACAGCCCACCCCAGCCGACCCCCTCGTAGCACCTGACCCAGCATGGAGCTCAAGGTCTGGGTGGATGGGGTCCAGAGGGTTGTGTGTGGAGTCACGGAGGCAACAACCTGCCAAGAAGTGGTCATTGCTCTGGCCCAGGCCATAGGTGAGTATCCTCTAACCTGACCCTTGAACAAGCCTTGAGGGTGTGTTGCCTACTAATATCTGAAATCTTCTCATTTAAGTATAATGGGTTCATGCTTTGTTTTACTGCATGCGCCTTCCACATTTGCAGAGTAGTAGAGCCATGGCAAACATGCAAAACATGTTACAGTAAAATAGAGGAAATAGAGGGATAGATATTTGGGGTCAAACATCTATTTTAGCAACACAGGAGACATTCCAGCAGGATACCGACAGCAACCACTGTGACTGGTGATCACTGAGTGTGGAAAC
>JACXGK010002754.1:25683-51467 GCA_016801125.1 Novumbra hubbsi
AGTACATCCACAGCACATGGTTGCTAGTACATCCACAGCACATGGTTGCTAGTACATCCACAGCACATGGTTACTAGTAAATCCATAGCACATGGTTGCTAGTAGATCTGGACCTAGAGGACATTGTATTACAGTTTTTCTGAATTTTTAAAACACTAAACCCCATTCTCTAAACCAAATTCTCAGTGGTCTAAACTAGTTTGTCAAATCACTCTCTCTTGGCAAAACCTTAAACACATTCTGGTAGTTTAACACCATTTCCAAATGCATTCACTCTGTCTGCAAAACTCTAAACACATTTCTCACTGACTAAATCACATTTCACACTGTGATTTCACAATGGTAAACACAAGTGTTGTAAGTTAAACAAAACAACAACACAGTTGTCATTGTGAACACACAAAATAGTTTACACTTATTTCGAGTGATGTGATCAAACCAATTGCAAAGAATATTACTTAGTTCAGAGTACACAGATGGCACAGGTCTAAGAAAGAGCAGGAAGAATGAATCTCTCATTGACATTGACTGATTATGTAGTTGGTCCACATATTTTGGTATATTGTAATGTGATCCTTTGGTCATTGGGGTTTACATAGTTGGCTACTGTATTTTTATGCCACTGATAGTATACATACATTCAATACTGAATTACGTGCTGTATTTACAGTATTCAATATTTTCACTGAAGAAGCTGTAAATATTATACGTGTTTACTATATACAAAAATCTGCTGTGTTCTCCTTTTTTCATGTAGTGTCTAATAAATGCTCTGAAGTGTTTATATTTTGACTGGCTGTGTTTACGATCTGAAAGCTATGTGTGATTTTGAGAACAGAGTAAATGGTTTTGAGGCGAGTGTTCAATTTTGACAGAAGAGTCTGTGGTTTTGTGAATGTAGTTTGAAGATGCTGGTTTTGTGTTTAGAGTTTTGAGAAAATGGGTGAAGGTTTAAAGAAATGTGTTTTAGCAATTGGGAAAAACTGTAAAAAAATAAAAAAAAAATAAAAATGCAGGACAAAGGGTGAAAAAATAGCTGCTGAAAGAAGTGGTGATACTGCATCAATAGGGCATCTTCCCACTGGCAGCTCCACAAGTAAATCATCACTCTCTCCTCCACTGCTACCCATGGCTGCTGTTCTTGGGCCTTTTTATCTTCCCGCCAATTGGGGCAGGTGTGCCTCTTCAAGGGGTGGCATCCACGGGCCCCCATCTTGAGGCCCCACGCCAGATGGGTTTACATGGGGTTCTGGTCTGATGCCGATACGGTAGAGGGTACGTTCGTGCCTCAAGGGATATGTAATGGCATGCTGTACACTTAAAGACAACGAGCCTAAAAAAGACTGCCAACCTATTCTTCCCTGAAACAATTTTTATTATCCACTTTTCATTTCAGATTTTGCAAGATCCATTTAATTAACCAGATGTGTAATAAATGTAGTTCAATATGTTATGAACGTCTTAGGAATTGGACTCTTATTTTACTATTTATGTTCCGGCATTCAACTATTAACTAAATCGGCCCCTGAGACCTATCCTACTTCCATTATGAAGGTGCAAGAAACATAATTCAACCCATGTTGTGTGACGTGTGTGTGCTTCCACATTTCTGCTGATCACTCCAGGGACTCCATGTTGCTGCTTCTTTCGGTTGCCATGGCTGGCTGCTCCTGTAGAGATGTACATATTTAGGCTTTTGAGATGAAACGGAGAGTGCTGTATGCAGCCTACAAACTGCTCTCATACAGGGTAGGAGCGCTCCCAAACAGTCTGCACCCCTAGCATACATCTGTCAAGAGCAGGGCTGTTCCACACCAGTCCTGGAGGGCCATAAACATTTGTTTTTTTATTTCTGCCTGGGACATTATTAATCTTACCTGGTGGCTCAAACCTGAATCAGTCCCTTTGCAGGAGGTCAATATGTTTCAGCCCTCCAGAACCAGTGTTGAAATCCCGATAGAACCCTTCCAAACCTAACAAGGTCCCAGTGATAACTTTGACACAATGGTTCCTCAGTGTCCTTTCATAGGGGTTCTTGGAATGACCTTTTTGACCTGGAATGTTTTTTTACTCCACAGGGAGAACCCTAATGCAACCCTTTTATATTCTTTGACACTGTTCTCCGTTGTAATTCTCGCTTACCCACTATAAGAAATAGTAGTTACTTTAAACACGATCAGGAGCCTTATTAGACTTATTCACTTCATAGTGTGATGATAATTGATATTATGCTTGATGACGTGAACAACATATTTTTTCCTTGCCTCCTGCCTACGGCTCAGTTTTCCTGTTGCTTTAGTGGGAGAACCAGAGGGTATTAGTCAGAGGCTGTATTCCCCCTCCCCCCTACTATCTCAGTGAGTGGGGAGAATAGGAGCAGACTGTTGTGACTTCATTTTCCACAAAGTGTGGGGCAGGCAAGAGGAGGTAAAATCTGACAGAGTTTTAGAGCATGTAACTATAAGAGAATGTGTCCCTGCATGGCCATTGCCATGGACGGCATCCGCCATAGTAGTGTGGCCAACTTGGCAGATCTTCCAACTTCACTGGACAAATTCCCAAAGACCTAGTTGATCATGTGACCGCAACTCCTACTGGGTCATCAAAAAGAAACCAAAACCAGGGGAATTCAGATCTTACCCTACGAGGTCCGGAGCCTGCTGGTTTTTTTCTTCTATCTCATCATTAAGTGCACCCACCTGGTATCTCAGGTCTAAAAAAAGACTCTAATTAGGGGGTTGCAATGAAAAATTTGAACTAGCTTTGAGGCCCAGATTTAAAGACCCATGATTTAAGTATTTAACAAAATCTCCTCAGTGCAGTGTATACTGGAACACAAGCTGTGACATTGTGAATACACCGTAAATACAACGTTAGAACTTTTTCCATCCCATTCGTACCTTTCCCGTTTTAAAGTTGGATTTCCTATGTTCTAATGTTGAGTGGGAATCTTATTTAATCTTAGGTTTATGGGGTTTATCTGGTTGGGTCTGTCTTTAAGCTTTTCTTTGTGAAAATTGGGCATTGGAAAATTGGAAAACCAAAAATCTACAAAAGCAGATGTTGAATGACCAGGGTTTAAATTATTTATGGCTCATATAATTGTTATAGTGCCTTTTTTAATGGTTGGCGATGCTCAGGTACTAACCCCTTAGAACCTCATGAAAACTCTTCTCAATGGATTCATTGTTTTATATGCTACACTTTCCACAACAACACCACCAACACACACAATTTTCTCATTGTCCTTCTAGGAAAGTTAGCATGTTGGGTAAACATTATGAAATCGTCTTGTTACTAAGTATGCTTTTCAGCTATGCTGGCACATTATAAAATGATAGACCAGCTGACGTTGGAAGAAGAGATGATAGCAACACCTTTGGTTATACTATGAGACAAGACTGAAACATTTATTTTCCCATGTTTCACTGGCTCCACATTCTGTTTACTTCCTCTCCTGAACTAACGTGGGTATCAGTTTGTTTTATTCTCTAACAAATTAAGTGGGCATTCAAGGTGAGTATTAGTTAGGGTACATTAACTAGTTGCATCAGTCACTTTCAGTTGCAATGTCTTTCAGAACCGCTCAAAACCCACCCATTTGTTTTGGTTGTGTGAGCAACATTTTACATTTCTCCTGCAGAAACCTAACAGACCCCAAACATACTAAACCTACATGATGCACAGAAAATACACAACACATACACAAACTACAGCCGGCGTGACATGCCAATTTGTGTTTCCCAGGTCGCACCGGGCGCTACACCTTGGTGGAGAAATGGCGAGATACTGAACGCCACTTGGCCCCACATGAGAGTCCAGTAGCCTCCCTCAACACCTGGGGACAGTATGCCGGGGACGTCCAGCTGATCCTTCACCGCACAGGCCCCTCCCTGACTGAACGGCCCCCCTCGGAGGGGCCCCCACTCCGGGGCCCAGAACGTGGCCTCCACCGGCAGAGTCTCCCGCCGCAGACTAAGCTTCGACATCCCAGCGAGCGATCCCTCCGCCGCCGTGAGCCTCACCGCAAGTCCCTTACCTTCACCGGGGGGCCCCGGGGCCTCCGGGATATCCTGAGTGGAGACCGGGGTGGTGAGGGGAGGGAGGCCGAGGCCAAAAGACGTCTCCTACTCCAAGGGAACAGTGGGAACCAGAACCACGTTCATGCAGCGGTGGCAGCAGCTGTAGCCCCGAGAGGGACAGTGTCCCCAGGCATGTGGGCCTATCGCATGGAGGACTTAATCAGACTGGTGGGGCTCCAGAGAGAAACTCTGGGTGTACTGGAGAAGAGGCTGGAGAACTACGAGGCAGAGCTGCAGAACTGGGGTGTATGTGGGGGAGGCGCAGAGGAGATCAGAGGAGCAGGGGGGCTGATTGAGGACATAGGGAGGCTGGAGAGACAACTGAGGAAGAACAAGGTGGAGATGGAGGAAGAGGAGTTTTGGGCCAGTGAGCTTCAAATTGAGCTGGAGAGCGAGAGGCAGCTGAAGGACAGACTTGATGAGTTGAGAGGGCGACTTCAGGGCACTGAGGTGGAACTGGGGGACAGAATGACTCTGGTTCAGGTAAGTGACACAGGTGGATCTGGTACTGGTGGGTAAGACAGGTGGATCTGGTAAAGGTGGGCGAGACAGGTAGAACTGGAGGGCAGGATGTTTCCAGTAGGTGCGTGAGACAGATAGAATTGGGGGATGGTTCAAGTTGTTGAGTGAGACAGGTGGAACTGGGGGACAGGGTGGCTAGGGAATGTAGGGGAGACGGGTGGAACCGGGGAAAAGGACGGTTTCCAGCAGATTGGTGACCCAAGATGTACACTGTTTGGACAAATGCATAGAATTTTCCAAAATGTCTTGGTAAGCTGAAGCATTAACATTTTCCTTCAATGGAAATAAGGGGCCAAGGCCAACCCCAGAAAAACACTCTCATAGCATTATCCCTCCTCCACCAAACTTTACAGTTGGCACAATGCAGTCAAAAGCGTGATTCGTCACTCAACAGGACACGTTTCCACTGTCCCAGAGTCCAGTGGCACCGTGCTTTACACCACTCCATCTGACGCTTGGCATGGTGCTTGATGATATAAGGCTTGCATACAGCTGCTCGACCATGGAAACTCATGCCATGAAGCTCCATGAAGTGCCGATGTTAATGCCAGAAGATGTTTGGAATTCAGCAGTTTGAGTCAGCAGAGTAACTTTACCTAGTCTGCCACCTCGTGGCCGAGTTTCTGTGTCTCCTAAAGGCTTCCACTTTGCAATAATAACACTTACAGTTGATGGTACAATATCGAGGAGGGACATTTCACGAAATTACTTGTTGCAATGGTGTCATCCTATTACAGTACCACATTAAAATTCAGTTAGCTCTTTAGAATTACCCATTCATTCACAAATATTTGTCAAGGCAGACTGCATGGCTAGGTGCTTGATTGCATACACCATTGGACATGGGACTGAATGACACATCTGAATTCAATGATTAAGAGGTGTGGCCCAATACTTTTGTCCATATAGTGTAATCCTGACCAATGGGCAGTAGTTCGAAATGCTCAAGTGGCCTGGACGCTATTAGTGCTCTCCTAAATGTTGAGTTGTCTCTTTAAAATCCCATTGTTGGAATCACCATGGTGGGCCCCTGTGCCTCATACCTTTAGGTAGTTAATGTGCTTCCATCTAACACTAACAGGCTACCCGCAAAACAAATATCACTTGAGTGCTGCATCTCTGAGCCATCTCCTATACCTACTGGTCTCAAACGACAGCCTGTATGTGTGTCAGGGAGTGGAGGCGGGTCTGGAGGAGGAGCGTCTGCAAAGGGAGAGACGGGAGACCCAGAGGGTGAGCGAGGTGGAGGCCAAAGGGCAGATGCTCAGGGCCCGCATGGAGCTCAAAGCCCAAGAGAGACAGACCATCCAGCTGGAAAGTAGCTGCCGAGCTGTGGAGAGGTCCCTGGGCAACAGTTGCAAGAGACTGCAGGTCAGACACATGCATTAACACACTCACACACACACACACTGATGCATGAGTGTTTACAACAACACAACACAAAGCGTTTCTATATAAATATAAATATTGTGTACGGAATCAAAAACAGGTCATACAAATCAATTCATAAGCTGGCAGAAGAAGAAGGCAAAAAAAAGTGCCAAGTTGTCTTCAAGGATAATGCTACTTAGAAGGATAATGCTACTTAGAAGAATAAGGCTACTTTGAAGACTCTACAATGCTAAATGTCTTTGGGTCTGTTTAAATACACACCGGCAAACCATTAATCATGGGTCCCTTTTGGAAACATTTTCCTTGAGAGAGGATGGACCTAGGAACCAACTTTGAAGACTCTACAATGCTAAATGTCTTTGGATCTGTTTAAATACACACCGGCAAACCATTAATCATGGGTCCCTTTTGGAAACATTTTCCTTGAGAGAGGATGGACCTAGGAACCAACTTTGAAGACTCTAAAGCACATGGCACGAGGGTGGTGGTGTTTGTGTGTTTAGAGGCTTGTTACAGCCCCACCGTAGAATGAGAGTGTGTTGGCCACAGGCTTTTAGCATTATTACATTATTTATCTCACGGGGATTTGTACATTTCAACTGAAATCGGGAACATGCGTAGTAATAATGAATGAAAGAAAGAAAGGAGAAACACATAATGGTGCCACAGAAGAATAACTAACGCATACTTTCCTCCAAAACACTTTACTGTTGAAGGTTTAGAGTGGATCAAGCTGGCAAGAATCTAGAGGTACAGTTTCAACAGAGTTTATGCCTCTTCAGGACATGCAGCACGAGCTGGAGCAGCTGACCAAGGAGCTGAGACAGGTCAACCTGCAGCAGTTCATCCAGCAGACGGGTACCAAGGTCACCGTTCTGCCAGCCGAGCCCGCGGACGATGAGGAACCGGCCACACCCACCGGACAGGGCATAGGTTACTTCCTTCAGCCATTTTATTCACTGTGTTATGTCTATTCTGGCACTGTTGTAAGAGGCCGGGCAAGTAGGCGTTCACCGAATGGTCTAAGCCACAGACTCTATGGTACAGCTAGATTGGTGGATCCTCTTTGTGGGTGGATTACTTCACACTGAAATATCTTTGGTTCATAGTACCGTTCATTCAGTGAAATGGCCTAATCCCTTATTAAGTCATGTATTCCATGTGAATTAAACATGAACACTAGAAGCGAGTCTAACAACGAAGAACCCGACACTGACATGTCATTGGCTAGACCTCTAATCACTGCACGGCCCATGTATTCACATGCCATCGTCATACTGTAGTCATGGAGCACAGATATGTGCAGGAAATAAAAGATGATTTTGCCGGTTTCTTAAAATGGCTGCATTTCTGCACCGTCCATTATGTTCTTAGTGCACTGGCCCTGCTAGAACCCTCAATCAGGCCCACTACGGTTCTTCACAGTAGTTATCTTCTTCTGTGTGACGTCCCATCGCCTGCTGAGACAGGATGACTCAGCTCCGAGGGAACGGGACCACGCAGGGTGTGCATTTGTTTTCCGCCCCCTCCGGTGGCACTTATGGTCTCCATGCCAACGGCTGCCTAGATACGTCAGCCAGCCAGCCCATGGACACACCCTCTGCCACCTCAGCTCTCCTCCCCATCATCATATACTTCCATGACTCTCTCCCTTTGTCCTCGCTCCATCATGTGCTCAGTGGATTCTGTGATGGCCAGGCAAGGGGCATGCCTGGTAGACAAGCACGTAAGACAGAGGCACCGTGAAGCCTGTCAAAATGTTATGGGAGCCTACGCAAACAAACTACCCTGGTAGCAGGTGGTCTGGGAGAACCTTTGGAGAACCTTCAAACTTGTATTAGACATTTTAAATGGTGTCTGGAGACTGTATTAAGGCTGGTTTTGTACACTAAACCATACCTTTTGAAATGGCATCTGTATCATCCCACACAATACTGAAACATCTTACCCGCTGAGTTTGTCCGCGTATGACCATGTCTTACCATACCTTCATGTAAATATGTTGCTTTTGAAGTCAAATAAACCAAAAGGAAATCACTGTAAACGTCACATTCAATAGGTACACCATTGACAATGTACAGTGTCATAAAAATGTTGAAATGGTCCTCACACTTTGTCATTCTGTCTTGTAGACTCGGCGCCACTGTCCGGTTCCCTGAAACGTCCAGTGTCCTCCCATCAAACGCCCGGTCACATTCGGGTTCTGCACAGCCCTCTAACCTCTGGCTTAAACCCAGAAGGGATTTATGTGTAAGAGGACAAAGGACACTGAGAAAGATGTCAACTGGTTTCTCACTACCAACATAAAGGTAGCTGCTCGGTAGCCCCAGAAAGGTTGGTTTTAGCCGACTCCTCTCCTTGTCACTCCTAAGGGTTGGTTAAGTACTGGGACAAGACTACCTCAAGGATGGGATGGGACGTCCAGGTAAAATATACCTCAGTAGTACTCCTGGCTACGCTCCGTCATGAATACAAATAAGAGTCACTCCAAGTGACCGACGTGGGACATCACAATGGCTGCTCCAGCAATGACGGAGAAGACCTACCTTATTGCAGAGTTGGACACTAAGCCTCCTGAATAGAGATAGTTACGATGGGAAAATACATAAGCACGTGAATGAAAGCATGGATAGTTGTCTATCTATGGATACCTTGGGACTAAGTGTTGTGTCATCATCATTGTGGTCATCTCTTAAGAGGATACTATGTTTATTTTATTTAAAGTACTAAATTTGGAATGTAGCTACATTTTAACCACTATATACACATTAATTTGTTTGGTACCATTTTATAAGATTGTTTGCATTTTGAAAGGTATCTCTCAAAACTGAAAATGTTGCTGTTGAAATTTGTGAACTATATCTTTGAAGAGTTCATTGATTCTGTGGTAGATAAGTGTCTTTTATCGAGTGTATTGATTGATGTTTGGACCTTAGTGAATTGTGGATGAGATGCCCCTAAAGTGACCAGTGGCTTTAAACGTTACTGTCCAGTGTTTCCAGATTTCTATTATATATGATCTATAATGATTGCTTTAGTTTTACTTAAATATCATGTTATAAAGTACATAAAATTCAGATTTTCTGTGGTGGAATGGTGTAGGTGTGTATAGCATAGATTCATATTGTGAATCTATTGAATAAAAGTATTATGAGTTAATTGCTGATTGGCCAGCTTATCCTCCTCTGAAAAGGGTTTCTTCCTTTAATTGACACTTTGGAGTTTGGAGTAAGTGAACAAAGTATGAGTGCAGTGAATATTATTTAACTGTAATTTTCATTGGACAGTTACTTAACAGGAAATGAATGTCTGAGGCATTTATTCAGAATATTTCCCGCATCTTTGGCACTCCACTTCAAAATGCAGGCAGGCAGTCTGCTTTGCTATGATGGTCAGTATACACTATGCACAGCAATACAACAATGTATTTTTTTATTGAAGAAAGTAGATGGATGCTAATTAACTGTCCAAATGTTATGAAAGTTCAGTAAACGTCCATTGATACGTCATACATTTTATGCAATATCAATTATTGTTAATTGATATGTCATGCAACATGCATGTCATGAAGCTAGATGAAATGTCAATTGAAATGGTAGAATAGTACAGATTGTATACATTTTGGTCAATGTTCAATTTTATATTCATTGCTGAAGAATAAGCAGAATTGATTTAATGTAACAGTACTTAATAAACCAACAGTGTTAGTTTTCTCTTCACTTAATCTTGTGTTGAAAATATGACTATAATACTTGGCCAGAATGTTTACACGTATTCATTGGTAAAGACATGCGGCCAAAGATTCCAGGTCTTTTTGCATGTATTTCCAAATAGCCATATCTGAATACCTATTATTCAGATACTTAATAAGAGGGAGTGTGAATCTATTGACTCAATGGACAAATATTGAACACGAATATGGTCCCAGGTCCTGTATTCTAAAAGTGATTAGGAGTGATAAATGGCTGTTTCACTGCTACTTATCTTTCTATATGTTTGTCACAAGTGCCTTATACTCACGCTTATTTCTGCATACATACAACTAATGTAAAGCTTTATCCTAGAACCCTGCATTCTTCTTCCCTTTTCCCAGACGGGTGTGCACAGCCTTGACAACTACTAGATATTTCTATTGCCAGTGATTACAGATGCTGGCAAACACGGCACAAACAGAGACCAGTCTACCAATAATCATTGTGAGCAAGATGTTTATGGAAGAAAATGGTGGTTATTCCTGAAGTATCACAACCAATATACTTAACTTGATTGTATCATTTGTTTTGTCCTGAAAAGTAGGTGGCTGTACAGCCGTAAGAACCCTTCAAGTCTCCACTGGTTGTTTTGGTCAGTGTTTACCGTTTTGTGCCATGGTGTTTTGTGCACTCCCATGACAAAAATTAAAATTGTACAAACAGTAGGGTGAGCTAGTTTATAGATCCTTGTTGAAGATACACAAACTAAGTAAAAAAATAAAGCGATATTGTGTGCTCAGTTAATTTCAACATTGAAATTCAAATACAATTTCTTAAACAAGGAGATTTTGTTTAACTAGGAATATGTTTTTTTCCTCTCAAAGGTAGAGTCCAAAGTGATTTACACCTAAGTTTTTAAACCATTTCAACAGCTCACCTTGCAAGAATAACACAGACACATTCAGAGATTTTGGGGCAGGTACAGCCAACTGGATCATAATTTAACATTGTGACATTGTTATAATATCATCATATGTAACTATATACATTCCCCATCACTGTGTTTAAGTTTATGGTCTAACTGTATACACATATTCCCCCATCGCTCTGTTTAAGGATATTGTCTAACAGTAAACACATTCTCCCATCACAAAGTTTAGGATAATTGTTTAACTGTACATACATATTCCAACATTATGTATAAGGCTATTGTCTTACTGTACAAACATATTCCATCATTATGTATAAGGCTATTGTCTCACTGTACAAACATATTCCATCATTATGTATAAGGCTATTGTCTTACTGTACAAACATATTCCATCATTATGTTTAAGGCTATTGTCTTACTGTACAAACATATTCCATCATTATGTTTAAGGCTATTGTCTTACTGTACAAACGTATTCCATCATTATGTTTAAGGCTATTGTCTTACTGTACAAACATATTCCATCATTATGTTTAAGGCTATTGTCTTACTGAAAGAGCTACTTGTGTCCAGGTAATGTCCAGGTAATAGGCACAATGCCGTTTAACAGCTGAATAGTAGAATAGTACTGCATCAAAGATTCATTGAATCAGAGTTTGATAACCCTCTCCTTGGGGACCACCAGACATATGTCACATATTTGTTGACCTAAATTGGCACACTTGATTCAATGACTCCAGGTCTTGGTAATATTTGACTAATTAAATTATATCTGCCAGTTAAGGGCTACAGAAAAAACATTTGAAACATGTTTTTGTTCCCAGCGTAGAAAGTTGAGAAATTTTGCTCTGAACTCTCACAGTGGCTATTTGGGTTATTTTCCTAAGAGTATCCCTCCCAATGTGTTCTCCAACTCAAATGGGTTTTTTTTATTTTCCTTTAAAGGCCCATTGACTTGCAAAATTGGAATTGGATATTATGAAAAACTCAAATAAATAGTACTTGTTTTACAAAATGTCTTTCTTTGTATTAGCACAATATCATGTTTCCCTTGGCAAACAATGTAGCTCTGTATTTGAATTTTGAAGATATATAGTAGATTTCTTCTTTATCGGTACACTGTCAAGCGAATATGGGTACAGTTTATTTTAAATGTTTCTGCCTTAATCCACAGACAATTGTTGAGAAATGTATGACTACAAAATTAAATTAAAATAAAAATTATCAAAAAAATGGATAACTCATACAAATGTGAACACTTTCCAAAGTGAAAACTACACAGGTCAAATAAGGGAGTACAACAGAAATGTGCCACATACACAACCGAATGTTTCTGTTCTCTACATCCATCTTGGCTCTGTTCTCCAAGTCACTTGGCTCTGTCATATCCTCACACTGTGTCTCATATCATTGCTATACTGATAACACTCAACTATATTTCTCTGTCCCCTTTTTGAAACAATGGACAGTGGCACACATCTCTGCTCAACCATCTTATTTGGCCCACCACCTTAAACCCAACCTTGTCAAGGCAGAGTGTCTCTACCTCCAGGGGAAGGCCTTTCTTCTCCAAGATTCCATCACGGTTGACAACTCCACATGTTCCACCTCAGAGAGTAGCGTGACCCAGGGCAACCACCTGTCGTTCTAGGCTAACATCAAGGCTGTGACTCACCTGCAGGTTTATGCCCTACATCACAACATCCATACTGTAGTATAATCTTAGCTCACACAGGAAGTGGTGCAGGTGCCACTTCTGGGCTCTTGACCACTCCAACCGGGTGGTAAGGCAGCCCTGACTCAGCCTAGTCTAAACTCTCCTCCGGCCTTGTAACAGGATGATGGAACAGCTTCCCCTAGGAGAGTCTCGGCCCATTTTCAGAAATCTTTCAGAAATCTTTGAAACTTTACCTTTTCAAAGAGTTCATAAAGAATCTAAACAGGCACCCCATCCAAAGTCACGGCAAACACCTTATGCCAAGATCAAAAGATTTATCTGAGAAAGAAAGATGAATGACGCATATTAATCCGGTAGGCGTTACAAAGCCATTTCCAAGCAATTTGAAGTCAAATTGCAGTTGACCAAACAATTCTGTTAAAAGTCTCTAAAAACCCCAGGGTAACATGAAGGGATCTACAGGCCACAATCACTGTCGATGAGTCAACTGTTGGAGGTCAAAGTAGGTCTACGTTAGAGGTGAGGGAAGACAAAACCCCTTATCTCATAACAGAATATCAAGACACCTGATGTTTGCGAGACAACACCAGATTAAACATCAAAACCTTTGTAACAATTTGCTCCAGACAGATGAGTCCAAGGTGTAGATGGCGTCTGGCCACAATACCAGACACCATCAAAAATACTGACTTGAACAGAAGAACCTCATGCCAACGGGCAAGCATGGTGGAGGTGGCATGATGGTTTGGAGTTGGGGCCTCAGGGCCTGGCTCCTTGTCATCATGGAGTCAACCATGAATTCCATACTGAACCCGAGAATCCTTGAGGAGAATGTGTAGCCATCTGCCCAAAAGCCGGACCTGAACCAAACATGGATCTTGCAACCAATAAGACAATAATCTTAAACATTCAAGCAAAGCTATAACGGCATATCTCAAAAAAAAAGAAATGGAAGGTTGTGGAATGGATAATATGTTTTTGAAGACTGCTTGTTCTAGACTCGCCTCCATTTCTTAATAATGGACACAGGCTATATTCAGTGCATTGGAAATGTTCTTATAACTTACCCTAGATGGGTGCTTTTGAAAATGTGTATCCCGTATATATACTCTGAGTGTTAATTTTTTCTTCACGAATGTGGTTTTTATGCGAAATTGTACTAACAAACAGGATAGTGATGGGTGCTGCTGGCGAAAAATTTATCAAAACGCCACAAACCCTTTGCCACACCGCGATGTTGAAACATTGTGTCAATCAAAGTGGCCAAGTCTAAACAAACAATGTGGTTACGTTGAACTGTTCTGATCAGGGTTCAATCGCATAAGAAATCCCCTATGCCATTCCATGAAAACAAAGCGAAGAAACACGGCAAGACTTCGAGAGTTGTCTGTTGTAGCAGAGAGTGACAGTCATTGTCTGAAAGATTCAGTTGATCAGGAGAAATGGAGGGAACACGAACACGACCACTGTGTGGGAACATTTTCAAGTTGTTAAACGTAAACGTGAGATGCACGATTAGTAAGCAACAATTTGCATACACATAATAACTTATAAGCATATACATGTCCCCTAATATGTGACAGTAAGTTCACAAACCCAACGTCACTATTTTATACGGCCTATTCTATTAGTACACACTTGATAGGCTACAAATTACAATGATTAAAATATAACCATATACAGGTTTAGATCTACTTCGATGCTTGTATAATCAAGCATCTAAGCACATTATTCTTAACGTATTCTTGACATTGTCATATTTTTCGTCAGTGCTTGTTAACGGATATTTCCATATCTCTCCATGAAAACACCGCTCGCATTAAAACGTCACAACGCGGTACGCTTTCCAAGATTTTGGAACGTTCGCGCGTTTCTTCTACCGCGTACATAGCTAGGCTACTTAATGGAACACTCCTTATTTCCATTATATAAACACAGTCTATTGTGCGATTTGTCAGTTCCTGCACTTTGGGATGAATTGTATCCCAAGTCAAGCGCTGCATAAAGATGGTTTCTGCAACACTGTAAACTGTACATTTCTGAGTAAATACCACATCTACCTAGACTAAACTGCTGACTAATCAATGTATAATTCAGCGTTTTTGCCAATACGCAATGGCTGCGTATTACACCCACGACTTTGTCCCCGCTTTTTTCTGGGTGTTTTCCAGTTGCAATACACGTATTGGATAAGCAGATGTCGCCAGCGTGCAATGTTTCGAGCGAAAGTTTGGTTTCTCCCATCACTACTTTGGGGCCTCACAGAGACAGTTGTATTTATTCTGAAATAATGTGAAACACCTTAATTGCAGGGTGGTGTCAATTCAACTAAGTGAGTGACTTTTAAAGGCAATGTGTTAAAATATGTTCATCGCCAAGGGACTAAATAGTTATGGAATCAATTTTTTGTTTCGTTTTTTAATCTTTGACATTATCCACTTAGTGAATATGGAAAGTCAAAGGGGTGAACCCTTTTGAGAACCACTATAAGTTTATGTATATTGTCTTTCTTTCAACACTGACTTAGGTTTGCATTCACCCTGCTAAGTTATGAGTGTGCACGCTCCGGTTAAATATCTGTAATATAGACACTGAGTAAGCATTGCTATGGCTGAGTTCAGATCAGATAACTTAAAGTACCTTAGGGAATTGTTTCTCAGCCTCACCACTAGATGGTACTATGA
The DNA here is from genome assembly GCA_016801125.1 of Novumbra hubbsi. Lineage (NCBI taxonomy): Eukaryota > Metazoa > Chordata > Actinopteri > Esociformes > Umbridae > Novumbra > Novumbra hubbsi. Next base: position 40,665 of record JACXGK010002754.1, read on the forward strand.
GTCCAATAATCATAATACGTCGTAATATACAACTGGGGAAAGGGGAAGTAATAACAATATTAACCTAATTGTTTAAAAATGATTAGTCACGCCACATAGACGTTCGGTCAGACTCATTTGGATACCTGATGATGTCTGGTTAAAGTCTTTTACACTAAATTCAACCAGGGATGTCCATTATATGGGGTAAACTTAATTAAAATGAGTAGTATATATTCTACAGTTAACCATCTTTATACAATGAACATGCTTTAGTCAAACCTCTCAAACCAAACGTCTTTTTCTCATAGGTTACGCATTACCAGTGAGTATGGAAAATATAGTGTTTAGAGTATTTCAGATAGCAGACTACTTAGGCCCTTATATGTAGAGCTATACTACTATAGGTAACACCCAAGGCTGTGTCAGTGTTGTACTCATCTCAACTGAAAATAAACTAGGAAGTGATTGGAAAACAGCTAACTGTGCTGACACAACTTAGGGTCCATTTCAACTAATTTAAGTATAACTACCTGGGGACAAAGTTAAAAAGGGAACCGGTTAACTACCCAAAATAAAGAAATGTGCTGTGGGCTGAGCGCTGGTCAATGGGACAAGTTCTACAACAAGGTGTTGTTAGGAGCATAAATCAGCCATATGTCTTCTTATTGAAGTTCATCTTGCTGAAGCATAACATTCGACGCTGTAGCCCTCCATCCCGTGGTCAAATTAGTTGACAGACAGGTCTTTTGTACTGTATAATATCCTACAATTTCAGCCAGAGGGAACTGCTTCACAGGTATGCTATAAATTGTCAGAACTAAAAGTGTTTGAGCATGGGATTAATATTTTAAATGAAGACATATCATCAACTTTGCTCTGGTGGATTTGAATCAATCTAAGCCTGGTTGTAACTAAGCACATTTCATTATTCTTTTATCACATGATACTAGCTATAATCCTTAGCTTACTGTACATTCCAAAGCTGATGGGGAAGTAGTAACAGTACATATTAGCCTAAGTACTTAAGTACAAGGACATACAATATCACCTCTACTTCACATCTGTTGCTTTTGGAGACCCTATTAACTATTTATTTATTTTGAAGAACAGATACCTCAAATATTGGAAATAACTCTTTTTTCTCCAACAATTCTACGGCTGACCCAACAGGGGGGAAACATTTGTTTTCTTGTAAAAACCCTTTTTAGCTCCATGATGAATCCCAAACCAGAGTAAACATGTCTGGAATAAAAAGTGTCATACCTGGATCTCAACCACAGAAATTGACCAGGATTGTAAAATAACCTACCCTTTTTTACCTGAGAAGGTATAAGGAGAGTTAGGGCCTATGGGTTAGTTCAGAAGTTTATTCTCATAGGGAAAATGTGCTGTGGTAACAACCATTGGAGATGATAACGGTGATGTCTTTGATCATCTCCAGCATGTGTTCTATCAATTTAATCATTCATTATAGAGTCTGTTGTTGAAGGAAACAATCTCTTTTGTGATTAAAAACCATGACACATCTGAATCATTTTTGGTGTGATATTTATTTTACAACTTTTCAGCAATAATTTAGAACAGCATATGTCTAATTAATGTGCAACATTTGCTCTGTTAAAGATGCACTGTGGAATTTTAAGCAAACCAAATGCATATGGTATCATATGAAGTGGCTTACGTAGTACCCAATTAGATTAGAATAATACAAACAACTGGGACCTTTTTTGGCTCAGAAGTACTCATGCACAACCACTGACTGAATTTGGTTCATAAAAACGCCACAGTACATCTTAAAGGTCCTATCAAATCTATTTCACTGGAGCGTTACAGACAGCATGATAGAAACACATTTCTGACTGAGCTGACATGCAGTGTTTACCATGAATGCTGCCTCTGCATACATTGCCTTTTAATTTAAATCACACTGTAACGCGGAACATCCGTGATATGGATTGAATAGAGCCCTTGATCTTTTTTATCCTTTGATTTCCTCTACAACATTGACATCAGACACATATTTCATAATAAACTCACAAAACTATTTACATACATGCCACTTTTGATGACCGTTTTAAAACAGTGGATTTTAGGCAAGAGCTGCTAAACAAAAGCAACAAAAAAATAAGCAATACTGGTTAAGCAAATTGTCTAGTTACACACTAGGAACTCAAAACACATTATATACACCACAATAATAAAAAAAGACTAGAATTGAGAGCATTATTGAAACTATCGGTCAGTGGACCACAGTAACCTCTCGAACTATACACCTGTGGCATATGTATGTATGTAAGTTAACAATGTGATATGTATGTGTGTGTATGTTAACAATGTGATAATAGTCATACTTCTTCATTCAGAGGCTGAGTATTATTCGTTTACATAGCTTTGTAAGTGAAATAAGGCTTATAACCCAAAATTAGATATGAACAGTATATCTTTAACCAGGCTGCTTTGCACAAGATTACTAAAAAGTCTCAATATCCGTAGTAGGCGATACTTGGTTCTTAAAACACATACACAGTCTGTACAGTCAGGATTCTGGAGTAAAGTCTCGTCCTTTAGTTAAGTGACATTCTTCAAGAAAAATATATATATAAAAATATATACAGTGATGGACTAGAATAGTTGGAAAGTGTTAGGAGGGATTATTCAAAGGCAGAAAAAAGTGCACTTTATCTCTCAAAGAGTAAAGAACTACATGTTTTATACATACAAACTTCCAGAGCTAAGAAACACAAAGGTAGTTACATTCAATATCAAAGTTCTATAAGGTGCAATCATACCTACTACAATGTTGAAGGTACAGGTCACACAGCATCTCTCATTAGATTTTTGGAGATGCCAACCAATCCGGAACATAATTGTAAATTGTCATAAAACAGCCTATTCCAATTAAGTTTCCATTCAATTTGCCCAAAATGTTTTATGTGGTGATTGAATATTCCAAAAACGCAAAGAATCGCAATGTATTGGCATGGAGTTGACTTCTATTGTAAGATAAGCAAGATGATTGACTGTCACGATCAGCCTATCAATATCCAGGGAGGACATGTCGGTTTGAGGTAGGCCTTTCTATGTAACTTTCTTTAGCACTTCATACACTTCATGGGCCCATTTAATGCATAACTATATACAGTGACATTGATCAAACCACACCTATCACAGTCATAGGTGTACTGTAAAGACAGAGTCAGCAATCTTGATTAGAAACTTGGTAGAGGTCAGCTGCAAAAGCATACATCCAAAAGTGACTGGTAAACTATAGTTGATTGGGGATCAAAGGGCAATATTATGCATACAAGCAGATTGTTTTATCTCAATGTTTAAAGGTTGAGTCACATGAAAAACTCCAGCTCAATATACCCTAACAACTGGCCTGTACTGTTTTTTTTAGTGTGAATCATTGTCGATTATCATTCTGATTAGTCTCGCATTAAGTGCAAAAGGCACACACTGTCTTAACTTCCCACTGCCTGGCCAAGACACATGAGAAGTTCCAGTGTGAAACTTCTTTAATGTATCTAAAAGAAATGAACAGAGAAAACTAAAATAAGGTTGAAATAGAAAACTGTCAGAAAATCCTAAACAAGTTAACGATTAGTACACATCAAAGTAACATATAGCATACACAGATACATGAATTTGCTAGTTTTTACAAGCTAGTGAGATCCCAGAATGTCACCTTTATTAGAACTATGTAGGCCTAAAGTCATTTTCATTGTCTGGTGATTCGTCTTCCAATTCCTTACCATCATCATAATCATCATTATTCTCAGCGTTGTCCTTCTCTTCAGGTGAGCCCGGCTCTGCCACGTTTGACATATCACTGTCGTCGGAAGGAGAGTCCTTATTGCCGGAACCGAATACAGAGCTGTTCTCTTTTGACATACAGGAGAAAGCTCCGGCAGCCGCAGCAGCAGCGGCAGCTGCGGCAGACGCGTGTGAGTTGAGGCTGGGGTATATCCAGGGAAACGGGGAGGAGAGTGCCGCCGCTGCCGCAGCCGGGTACACAAACTTCTCTAAGTTACTTTTGTCGAATATGGGCATGTAGGACGCTGCCGCTGAGGGATTGATGAAGTAAAAAGGCATACAAAAGGGAGTCTGCTGTCCCACGCCAGTTATTCCAATTAAGGAGTTCATAAAGGCCAGATCAGGTCTGGTGGTGATGTCTGCGCCCGTAGTCCCGTTTCCAGCCCAGTTCATCTTAGATTTTTTGGCAATGCGGTCATCCCCGAACTCCTGCTTTATCTTTACTGTCGTGGGTCCCTGCGCTTTGTTCCGTTCACATCCTTTATTCCCATCGCTCTTTTCCGCCTCACCCCCGTATCCACTGTCTGTGTCTGTGTCATTCTCGTTAAGCTCCCCGGGGCTCCTCTGTATGACAGATACGCGGTCATGTCCCGCTTGGCTGTCCAATTTTTGGCCACCATTGCGTTCCGGCGCGTCTCCTGTAGGTAGTTGGGGGTGGAGCAGTGGCGCGCCAGGCTGAATCTGCGCGGAGACTTTGTGCAAGTGGCTGATGAGCTGCGCACACCGCTGATCTCGTGTATTCCAGTTCTCGAACTTGTTGAGGTACTGCAAGACCTCCTTGGCACACGCTTGGAACCCCGAGTGAAACGCATCCAAATCAGAGTGAATGGATGTCTTAACCGATCGATCTCCTGCCAAACACATTAAATATCAATACGCTGTAGTACAGAAACCACGCTAGACATTCTATTAATACAAATATTGTGTGACCCGAATGAAATTCGGTTTGAATGTGTACCTGAATGAAATTTGATTGGGATGTGTTTTTACAAATGGTTAATATTAAAGTTTCTTTAAAATCGTCAAATATTGACTAGTCGTCGGAGATTAAGTAACGATTTACCTACCATTCTGCAAAGCGACGATCTTCTGGTGTTGTTGCTCTGTTACTGCAGTCAAAGCGTGTAAATGCTTCAAAGTTAACTCGAGAACAACAGCCTTCTCTAAATGCCCAAGCGTCTAAAATTGGAAAATATAAAATTGTATTACTCAACAATCATTTAACAAAACATGTAATTAAGAACATACATTATGAAGCATTTTATAACCTTGTTATGAAAAACTACCGTGAGTTTGAGATGTTCGGGTAACAAATCCTTAAGCTGTCCGATACATTCGTTGATTCTGTCTCTCCTCTTCTTCTCTATCAATCGGTGGGGTAACTTGTATGCATCCTGGGAACGGTAAAATAAATGTTATTACGACCACACTCACGGATACGCCATTAGTTGTTCAGAAATGAACACTGCTATAAGCAAAACATTAGGATGGAATACCCTACCTTGCCATCTTCGCGCTTCAACCCTCTTTTAGATTTACACATATAGAGTGAGGAGTATTCCACCCTGAAAATGTAAAGGGCATGTTAGATATACATATATAAAAGGATGAACGTTATAGTTAATTGACTGAGTCCATAACGCCCAGAATATGGAATAATTACCCCAAAAAATCGGCATGATCCATAAATTGTCTGTCCTGCAGACGAGGTATTCTTTCATCCATAGTTAGTCTCCTGTTGTTATTTCTCTGTCGTTACAATGTTTGTAATTCCAAAACTAGGAGACAGAAGGTTTGGGAAGATGATGCAAGGCGAGCGTTCTCGATAGTGCTGCACTTAAGACTGATTTCCTGAATTGCCTCTTTTCGAGCCGTTTGTGCGAGGGTGCACAGCGCACGCGCGCCCCGAGAACTGCTCACGTGTAAACTGCACCAGCACAAAGTCAGGTAAGACCTTTGCGAGTCCCGGCCTTGCACCCAGTACGTGACAGTCCGTTTTTATGGCGATGCAAACCTAGACGGTGTGTATTGTACGATAGTGCAGTTGACATTTCATAGTGAAACGACTGAAAGAACAGAATATTCAAGCCTATGCCGTTCTGTAGATCTACAACACTGACAACCTAGAGGTTAATTCTTAGCAAATGCGGTGCTCCGATTTTGCACAGGTGACTTTAGGCGTGTGTTTGCGCGCGTGCGTGCAATGTAGTCTACTTATCGCTTATTCACTCTACTGCCAACAGCTCTGATGTGCGTTTTCAGTAACCATGGCACTGACTGTGTGCTCCAACACGTGCCGCAGTTACTTATGCCCTACCGCCGGTCGAGTTGACAACTAACAATGAAGACTGTGTCTTGTGGTAGAGGAAAGGCTTTACAAACACGGAAAGTATTGCTAGGTGTGCAAAGCAAGTGAAGATGTTAATGGCACCATGGGGTAACAATTAGGCCTGTACAATTATATTTGCACATTTTTACCATATTTAATGAATCAACTGATCTTAAATAATCACCTAAAAACCTCTGCAGACCTCTGGGCCTCCAAGATGTCTTGACTGTTGTTTTACTGAGAACCAACATTAAAATCTACACTACTTTTCAAAAGTTTGGGGTCACTTAGACATTTAATTCTTTTCAAAAGAAATGCATTTTCCCTCATTTAAATCACATAAAATGTATCAAATATACAGTGAAGTTAATGTTGTAAAGGACTATTGTAGTTGGAAATGGCAGATTTCTTGTGAAATATCTACATAGGTGTCCTTAGGCCCATTATCAGCAACCATCACTCCCATGTTCCAATGGCCCATTGTGTTTGCTAATCCAAGTTTATCATTTTAAAAGGCTATGGGATCATTTGAAAACACTTTTCTAATTAAGTTAGCACATCTGAAAACTGTTGTGCAGATTAAAGAAGCAATAAAACTGTCCTTCTTTAGACTAGTTGATTATCTGAAGCAACAGCCACTCTGGGTTAGATTACAGGCTCAAAATGTCCAGAAACAAATATCTTTATTCTAAAATTCATCAGTCTATTCTTGTTCTGAGAAATTAAGGGTATTCCATGTGATGAATTGCCAAGAAACTGAAGATTGTGGACAAAGTGGTGCACTACTCCTTTCAAAGTACAGCACAAACTGTCTCTAACCAGAATAGAAAGAGGAGTGGGAGGCCCCAGTGCACAACTGAGCAAGAGGACAAGTACATTTGAGTTAATGCACATTTTCTAAATAGGAATTTTGTAACAAATAAATTCATTAATTGGCTTCTTTAATAATGTATCTTAAATACATACAGAATATCTGACTGTAATTGCAAAATCTGCTCACTCATTGTGAAGAATACTGCTGGCTTCTGGATATAATCAGGTGAATGTGTGGAGCGGTTTTTAACAAGGTAACACAAATGTCATTCTCGTTCAAACAAGTTGCGTTTAGTGAGCAGGGCTGTCTGTTCATTTGTCTGTTCTTAACATCAGCTGACCTAGTATTATAATTTATTATATTATTAGATTTTACTGTTGTTATGTAAGTGCTTTGAAAAGTATACAAACCCTGACCACTTTTCCCATACGTAATTGCACATTGTAAAGATTTATTCTCCTTTTTTATATATTATTTTAAAACAATGGAACTCAAAATATTATTGTATAAGGTGACATTAGTTTCATATTCAGAAATATTTGTAAGAAAATGTTGAACACAAAAAGGTTGATTGCAAAACTATTTAACCCCGGTTCGGTGTCCACTCCAAGCTGACACAGATAAAATACACTACCTTACCTTTGCTCCACCTATGAACCATAAAGATTGCTGTTACATTCTTCCCCTCTGTTGAAGAATCATTGGTCAGGCTGTGAATCTAATAGAAGATGAAGACCAAAGAGTATTTTATAGAGTTTAGAAGAAAAGTAATACAAATGCATGGATTGATTAGAGAAAGGAAACGCATTCATATCCAAGTGTTTAGATATCCCAGTGAGCGCAGTTGCTCACTAATCAGGAAGTGGAATCTGCATCACTTCAAACCAGTCACTGCCAAGAAACGGCCATTCTTCCCCAGCGGCAGGAAGATGTTTTCATCAGGGGGTGCTGATGATGGCTGAGTGGAGGGTGGTTTTGAACAGATGGGCCACACATGCCCTTCAGACGTAGTTCCATGTGTCAGTCAAATACACAAATTGGTAGCCCGCTCTTGTCAGGGGGTGCTGAGGCTGCCATGGTGGCTGCAGAACCCCCAGCTCCCCTACTTTCCGTGGCGACACATTCGTCAAAACTTTAACAAGAAGGAGAGTTGTGAAAGAAGACTCAGAGAGGCCAGCAACCACTTAGAAGTTCAGTGGCTGGAAATGAAGTGACGGGGTACCAACCAACTGAATCAAAAGCTCTTCATAACATTGTCCTGTTTGGGGTAGGTGGCAGGAAATAAGTAATGACACAAAATAACCATTTAACAGCAGGTCTGGAGTACTTCAGGAAGCATTTGAGCGATTGAAGGTTGGCTGGTCTTTTAGAATCAGATTACATCATGTCTTGATCTGGTCCCAAATGACCAACCCACCTCAACAAGCTTAAATTACAGGATTTTATCAAACATATTTTACTGAAAGCGATGTCGTAATTAGTTTAACATGTGTTTCGTGTCATATTTTGGCAAAATCATTAATCACATCGGACATGGTTTGGTCACTGCATTGCCACTTTAACCCAACACTTGACAGGTTCTAGACTTTTGGCTTGACCAGATCTGGACTTCATCACCACAACTCATAATGGGACTCAGTAATTTGTATGGCCCCCATATGCCTGTGTGCATTCTCGACAATATCTGTGAATGCTCCTGATAAGACGACGTCTCCAGACTCTTTCACGTCTGTCACATGTGCTTAGTGTGAACCTGCTCTCATCTGTGAAGAGAACGGGGCGCCAATGGCGGACCTGACAATTCTGGTGTTCTCTGGCGAATGATAATCAAGCTGCACAGTCCTGGGATGTGAGGAAAGGTCCCACAGAGGAAGCAAGCCCTCATGCCACACTCATGGAGTCTGTTTCTGATAGTTTGTTCAGAAACATGCTCACCAGTAGCCAGCTGGAGGTCATTCCTGTTCCTCTTCGCACAAAGGAGCAGATACCAGACATGCTGCTGGGTTGATTGCCTTCTACGGCCCTGTCTAGCTCTCTTTGTGGTAAGGCCCGTCTTCTGGTATCTCCTCCATGCTCTTGAGACTGTATTGGGAAACACAACAAACCCTCTTGCAACGGCTTGTATGGATGTGCCACCCTGGAGGAGCTGGACTGCCTGAGCAACCTGATTGGGCTGCAGGTACCACCTCATGCTACCAGTAGTGACAAGGACACTAGCAAAATGCAACATTGGAGAAGAATTAGTCGGGAAGGATGCGAAGAGAGCAATCGTCTGAGGCCACCACCAGCCATTCTCTTTGTCTTGCTATGGCCTCTCCAGTGAACCTGTTGTCATTTCAATTTGCACCAAAACAGGTTACCGTACATTGATTCACAGTCACTTATGCTTTCTAACTGGACAGATTGATATCTCTGAAGTGTTAACTGACTTGGTGTTACACTTGGATGAGTATGTGTTCCCTAAATTATTTTGAGCAGTGTAGTTCTAGAATGTTGGGAGAGTTAATCATTTACTTGGATTGCATGATTTGCTGAGACGAAAACCCTGCCTGGAGTGAAGTTATTGCAACTTAGGTCCTGGATGGCTGAAATGTTTCAGGTTTGCTGTTGCCTGCAATTTGGCTATGTCAATAATGACCATTCCATGTACTATGGAAATGTAGACTGGTTCATTTGAAGTGACCTCAGATTGACTGCTGAATCATCCAAATTCCTGGAGACTTATGTGGGAGGAAAACATTTCAGAGATCACCAAGAAGGCGTACAAGTGGATGTACCACTTCCAACAGCTGAAAAAATGAAACATCTTACAAGCAATGCTGACTGGCCTTACGCAGTGGTTTTCAACTCGGGCCCTTAATGCCAGACTCACTCACTTTTCATAATCGCAACCCTTTAATCAGGGACTTATTTTCGACCTGGGACACCAGGTGGGTGCACTTAATGATGAGGTAGAACAGCTGGCCTTGATTATGGAATTGCAATGGAAAAAGAGTGTGGAACTGGTTTTGAGGGATTTGAATACAACTGTTGTGGAATACAACCTCTTGGATCTACACCCTCAGCCATGTAATTACATTTTACATTGTCATATCCTATTTTACTTACGAGTGCACTTGCCAAAGCAAGAAGGATTATTCTTATTCTAGTTAAATAACATGCTTTAAAGTTAGATAACTAACTATTAACCTCATATGTAGTCTGACCAATGAGGTTTGAGTCTGACACAAAAACATTTGTTGTGTTGAGTAACTTTCACACTTTGCAGACACTGCTGTTAGACACGTGACTACAATTTCCTGTGATTTGTGGTTGATATTAACCCTGCAAGTTAGCAAAGATGTTCAGTCATGCCCTCTGGGGCAAACATCAAGGTCCAAGCAGGGAGCTTTTGTGAACTGAGCTGGCTTAAATATGCACTAGGTAGGAGTTTTTCAGTAAAAACAAAAGTGCTTTAAGATGGCAATCAACACAGAATCCACTTCTGAAAGGGTTGATGATGATTAAAAACTGTGTTTGTAGTGAAGCTTTTGGTTTGTATTGACGTCTGCCCACTGCCAAAGTTAACTGCAACTCATTGTATAGTCCACAGATAGGGTCATTTGTTGCTGTTCACTCTCCATGGAGGTCCTACATGACCTCCAGGGCAAGAAAACTTGAAGACAGATCATCACCGATTCTTCCCTCCCAATTTACCTTCTGTCCCAAAAATGCAAATGATCCTCTGCCAAGTTGACAGCAGATGGGCAGTACACTACAGGTAAATGATGACCAGCCTGGGCCTAGCCCCCAACATCATCCATCCATCCCAGCTAGGCTACTCAGCCTGCTCTAACCAAATGATCCTCTGCCAAGTTGACAG
>JACXGK010002755.1:7579-26868 GCA_016801125.1 Novumbra hubbsi
AGGTCAGCACTGTGAGTTCAGTAGGGTTCAGTTAGGTCAGCACTGTGAGTTCAGTAGGGTTCAGTTAGGTCAGCACTGTGAGTTCAGTGGCGAGCAACTGTAGCTTTCAACAGATCAAGTCTGCCTGAACGAGGCAGGCATCTCATGCCTCTACGAATGGCTGATCCTTAACAAAGTTGCCATGGAAACATAGTTGGAAAACAAATATTTGAATAGCTTGTGTTCGTCTGTTCAGGCATTGCAAAGGAAGTAGTATTTGAAAAACAAAAGACGGCTTTAAAAGGCCCAGTTAGACTAAACACAGAGCTCCCAGTCTGTTAGATCGCCAGGGAGACGAGCGGGGACTTCATGCTAGAAGACCTGCAATGTTTAGCAGCAGTTAAAATGTGGCCAGGAATCAGCATGTCTCAGGCACATCCCCGTCATTAGTCCTGGCATTAAAATACATTTAGGAAGAAACAGTACAAGGTTCACTCGCTGTTTGCTATAAACAGAAAGGCATCAGGCTTGACATTCTTAACTCTGTCGTGTCGGTCCATGTGATCTCTTCCACCATATCATTCACATTTACAGTTTACAGGGAAATTTGAATTCCTAACTTGATATAAGATATTTATGGAATTTTCCACTAAGACATCGAATTAAGGCTCTCAGTCTTATTTATAGCCATCTGTACGTGCATTTGTCTGTTCTGAGGAGCGATTCTCCGGGTGTCATTGGAGGACTGCAGGCATGTAACATGGTCGGTTTCACGTGAGGCTTCAGGAGAGTCAGACTGGAAAAACAGAAGCCGGAGATGCAGGAAATATTAGTCATTGACCAGAGCCTCCGATGCAATCACACTCTTCCTCCTTTTCCAAAGTAGTGGACCCTTCGGCGGAAAGTCCTTCGGTCTGGTGCCCCTAAATTCCCATCTTGACCTGTACAGTTTCCTCTGTAATTATTGGGTCATTGAAGCATTTTTTTATTTAACTTCTTAGAGGAAATGTGGAATGTGTTGCCGTCATACAGAAAAGACTTAAACAAAACCATGATGTAGAAAAAGGTGTCGAAAGAAATCTTCACTACATTAAAGTTACCAATACAATACAAATCTAATCAGGAAGCGCGATAGTCCTCATGTACATTTTCAACCTCCACCTGCGGGCAGTAGAGGTCCCCATTCTGGCAACTTTGATCCTTCTCCCCCTCCCGCCACAATGTGCTCCCGCTCCACCCGCTCCTCCCGGTCTCACCATTGACGTAGATGTAAGTGGAGCTGATGCTGTCCGGGGCCTGGGTGCTCCAGCAGCTGTAGAGCCCTGTGTCTTCATGGTGCAGATGGGTGACCACTAGCCTGCTGCAGGCGCTGTGTGTCTTGGGCGAACACTTCACCACCTGCACGCCCTCCCACGTGATGTTCCGGTGTGGCAGCTCCCACCGCAACTTGGCTGCACCTCTGACGTAAACAGCAGAAGTTAGGGTTAGGGTTAGGAGCTTGCCTCGGGAGCTGATACGGGACACGATCTGTCATCTCCACACAAATTTGCGTATTTTTTCAAATTTGGATTGGATTGATAATGTGAAAACAATAGATAGGCGGGAAGGTCTCTGTGGTTATAACGTGTACAGTGGGTGGCCTGCTAGTTTCTCCCTCGTTTTCATAGCAAAAATGAAGTGTGAATGTTTTGGAGTAAATGACTCCTCCAAACGGACTTCTCCTTTCAGTACCTCTCACAGTGGGTTTATTTGGAAGTGACAATCAGAAGTGATCTTGCTAACTTGGGACTTTCACACGGGAACACGGCTGGAATCTCTGGAATATTGTGTTCAAATAACACACATAGTTTAGAAGAGTGTCCATTTTTTAAGGTCCCATTAAAAAGGATCCCTGAGGGGCTTCAAACATGTTCTGTTGCATACCACTGCCACATCAAACCCTCATCCAAGAACTGTGGACCGCTATCGTCTGGGGCCTTTTAGGCACAAGGCCTTGTAGGGATGCCTGGGATCAGATGGGATCACGAGGGTTAGCATTCCTGGCGTGTCTACAAAATGATGCAAGATGCTCTTATAACGCTTCACAAATGTCTGCACTTTGGATGGACAGGGGTCCCGCCAACCCCCCCCCCCCCCCCCCATTCTCCCCCCAGGGGGAAACGGGAACAGAGTGATGGATGAGTACCAAACCGGTTATGGATCTGCCTCCATGGCCCCACTCTGTACCCCAGACTAGCAGTCAAATGTGTCCATGTCAGTGCTTGGGCCTCTATTGCTTCAGTGACAAAGTCCAGAGGAAAGCTAATACACTGGAGAAAGACGAGGGTCACCTGACTGACCATGGTCTGATAAATGGTGGGTTCAGGGTTGGGTTGAACCTGTTGCTTGGATACTTTCTATCTGTCCCAGCAACCGTTATGACATATTTTAACTGCCTTTCCCTACGGTTTTCTCTCAATATGAACTGACCAAATAAGAACTGAGATTATTTCCTGGTCAGGTTGTGTGGACAGGAAAAGCTGCAGATCCAAGTCATTGGTAATTAACAAGTTGAAAGATTTTTTCCAACATTGCTGAATCCGCAAGTGTGTGTGTATCATACCTGCATGTGAGGGTGAGTGACTTCCCAGTTTTGAGAATGTTTGTGTCCGAAGAGGAACGCAGCACAGGGAGTGTGAGACTGAGTTGACCTATAACACACAGAAACACACCTGGACATTAACAGACACACCAAGAGTCAGTCAGAAACACACACCTAGACATTAACAGACACACCCAGAGTCAGTCAGTCAGTCAGTCAGAAACACACACCTGGACATTAACAACCACGCACAGTCAGTCAGAAACACACACCTAGGCATTAACAGACACACCCAGAGTCAGTCAGTTAGAAACACACCTGGACATTAACAGCCAAACCCAGTCAGTCAAAAACACACACCTGGACATTAACAGACACACCCGGTCAGTCAGAAACACACATCTGGACATTAACAGACACACCCAGTCAGTCAGTAACACACACCTAGACATTAACAGGCACACCCAGTCATTCAAAAACACACACCTAGATATTAACAGACACACCCAGTCAGTCAGTCAGAAACACACACCTAGACATTTACAGACACACCCAGTCAGTCAGAAACACACACCTAGACAGTACCAGACACACTCAGTCAGTCAGAAACACACACCTAGACAGTAACAGACACATTCAGTCAGTCAGAAATACACACCTAGACATTTACAGAGACACTCAGTCAAGAATCCCACTATCTTAATATTCAGTCTTATCGCAGTCTGGTAATACAGAGATATTCCTAATTTACACCTGAATCACATTTTTAATATTCATATTTTGTGTTATTTTTCTTGTTTCCATATTCTCTATGGGTTTTTATTAGAAAGACAATTTGTTTTAAATACAATAGTCCAATCAATGAAAAATTCTAATCAAGATATAAGGAAATCATAGCATTACTTTGAACATTTGTACATTTACATTTCTCAACTCCTCCATCTACAAATTCATTTTGACAAGTGCCACCTTTTTGACACAATAATATTCATTACACAGTAACAGTCATAATAAATAGACTACATATATTGACATAGTAAATATAAGTAAGAGTAAAATTCATTATAAATATATTTTATGCTTAAACCCTTACAGAATACACTAATATTGTCCAGTTAGCTAATGTTTGATATTTTTGATATTATACAAAAAGTTTGTTCACTAAGACAATGATTTACAGCTTTGATTTTAAACCACAATGTTGTTCACTAAGATAAAGTTTTAGAGCTTTCATATTAAATGCTAATGTTGTTCACTAAGATAATGTTTTACAGCTTTGATATTAAACAAAAATGTGGTTCACTAAGATAATGTTTTACAGCTTTGATGTTAAACGCAAATGTTGTTCTCAAAGATAATGTTTTACAGCTTTTAAATCAAACACTAATTTTGTTCATCAAGCAAATGGTTTACAGCGTTGTCATTTTTAAAATGGTTTTATATAATGCTACATGTTGTAAGATCAATAAGACATATTTAGAGACACATTTGGCACATAAGCAGGCTCTAGAGGTCTTGTGGTTACATTACAGGTCCCCAGGTGTGACATGGAGATATTCCACGCATGCGGAACGACCAACATTATCTATTGAAGGTCCAATCCTTTGTAACGCAAGGCTCCCAATGCGAGACAGCTGATGCCAATTGGAGTATTCTGAGAAGGGGATGGAATAGCCATGGGGATGGAATAGAATCTGACTGGTGGATGAGCTCCTCGTTCCTTCACTTCCACAGGATAAGATCCACGGACACACTCCTATATGGGCAGAGCGACCTCTGACCTTGACGACGCTCTGTACGATATTTTTACATTGGCAGTAAAGAGGGGCAAAGAAGAGGATGACATTTTGGATTGAGAAAATGTTCCATCGGTTGATAGGTCCTGCTTGCAGTACTTAGTAGAGGAAGCAGTGTGGTTAACTCTGCTGTCAGTGAGCTGTGGCCGTTTCATTAGTGATTTCCTTCTTTTGACTCTCTACTCCCTAAACAGCCAGTCTACGAACAATGTGGGGTTTACTTTGGTTGTCAGTCAAACAGGTTTATTAAAGTTTTTCCTTCAGAGAAAATGTCTCTAAGGAGTTTTCTTTGTATCACAAGGAATAAAAAAAAAAAAAACATTTACAGAAAAAAGCACATTCTATAAACCAGCTCACACACAAACACAAGTCAATGTGTCTTCTTCAGGAGAATGTCTCTCTCACATTGTCTGTTTGTAATTAAATTGGATCTGTAAGATTTCAGTTCAGGGACATTTCTGCCCCCATTTATAAAGCAAAACCTGTTTGCACATCTCCATCCTGACCTTTCACCAGAGGACAAGAGCAGTGTTGTTTGTGCAACATAATGACAGACAGATGCATGTGTTACAGGTCCTACCTTGACTCCAACCCAGGTCCATCAGGATGGGAGTCGCGGGCTCTAGCAAGGAGGCTTAGACCCATGGGCGCTAGCGTCTGTCACTAGAGCATCTCTTAAGGTGTTGGGGAGGGAGGTTTTCACTCATTGCAAAGCACTGTCCAAGCTGGCCTCTGTTACACATGGATCAACAGGGACTGATCCGCCCACAGCCTCCATTCCATAATACCCCACCTGCACGGCCCTGAAGCCTGCCCAGCGCTGACCTCCTCCAGCCCCCGCCACAACCCCCAGTGAACAGCTGGGTGACGCATTCCGCGAGCAGAACGTCTGGAAATACCAGAAACTGTGATTGTTCAGTTCAGAGGGCCCCAGATCTGGTTCTTATTAGGAGCCGTTGGAGAAAAGGACTGGCATGGAACCAACAAAAACAGAGAGAAACTGAGACGGAGAGACCGACATAGAGAGACAGACTTAGAGAGACAGAGAAACAGACATAGAGAGACAGAGAAACAGACATAAAGAGACAGACATAGAGAGACAGAGAGACAGACAGACATATAGAGACATAAAGAGACATCGATAGAGAGAGAGACAGAAAAAGACAGAAAAAGAGAGACAGACATAGAGAGACAGAGATACAGACATAGAGACATCGAGACAGACAAAGAAAGACAGACATAAAGAGACAGAGATACAGACATAAAGAGACAGACAAAGAAAGACAGAGAGACAAACATAGAGAGTCATAAAGAGACAGACAAGAGAGACAGAGAGACATACAGACAGAGAGAGACATAAAGAGACAGATAAAGAGACAGAGATATCGTTATCTGATGCCTCTTCGGGTTGCAATATTAAGTTGGTGCTGGGCTCTCATGCCAGTTCTGCCAAACGGCTGATATTGCCGGTGTTGCAGCTGGGACCACCATGGCTAAATCACCAGCTTTCCTGCTACTCCATATCTCAAAGATTCAACCAAAGTTCAGGACGCACCAATACATCTGGCAAACGCCAGATTAAGAAACATGGAAAACGGTTAGTAAAAAAAGTTAGTAAGAAAACACATCCCCAGCAGCAACAAGGCAAGAGCACATGTGACACCATAAAATTATGATAAAAAAAGACACACTACTGAGGCACATTAGGCGTTGCCGTGAAAATCATGCATGTTGGAACAGCCTGTGATTTCAATAGTTTATTTTCATTTTGAATCCATCGGTTGGTGATTTTGGTCTATGTTGACCGTGGTAATGTTCTTTTTTCTCAACAGATTATACTGTAAAATGTACAGTAAACATGTTGATCATCAATCTATATTGTTCATCACGACCAGATGTGTGATTTAAGTGTTCCCTAAATTGTTTTGAGCAGTGTATAACTCTTACTCCACGCTTTGAGATGACTGGACTGTCACTGTGTCTGGGAGGATATCCCTTAAAGTGGGAAGCATAATGCACGGAATTCCCTCATCTGTGACTGGTCCACAAACCCCTGTGTTTCCCATCCCACCATGTACCAGCGAGGTTGTCTCTGGAGAAAGGGGATCTTTTTATGGCGTGTTCAAGGCAAAACCAACAATGCGGAATAATGACTCTCATGTTCAACCTTGCCACACGATCGCTTTGTAACTCCAACACAGAGATCCAAACACCAAGAGGGGATGGGGGAGGCACTTGTTAATAACCGGGAAATGTCAGTGGTTTGTGAGGTAGTGTCTTCGTAGATACAGCAGAGCAGCAGTTGGCTGCATCCAGTCAGGGGCAGCCAAAATCATGAGGGGCATCAATTTTTTCCACAACGACTGTGGCAATGTTTCCAAAAGACGGGCCCACTGACTCGATTAACTTACTAATTAACATAAATCATTTCCAAGATTTCCTGTTGTTAGGGCCACAACAGCTTTGTAGACTGAGGATAACCTGGCAAAAGTCGTTAGATCCCTGTGTCTTCACGCCTTGAGGAATCTCAACAATACTTGCAAGTTTAAGCTCACCGACGTTGCTCATGAGTCAGTGGTATTTTGTGGAAGGCTGTCTATGTGTGTGTGTGGGTGGGAGGGGGGCTGTCAGAACAGACAAGCAGAGAGACAAACTCACAAGATGTTTCATGTTGTCATGGCAGATTTACAATAGAGACCTGAAACTTTGCAAAGAGTAAAGACCGCATGCCAAAATAACAAGCTGCTACTACTTTCCCCCCTGGCATGTTGGGAATACCCTCTCTTGCTGCGTCCTTCAGAAAGCAGCTCACATTGACAACAATGACGTTTAGACAACAGCAATGCTGAGTGAATTTTTATTAGGTCGTAGATTAGTCCTAGGAGATTTGTAGACAACTCCCCAGCCTCCCTTTTAAAAGAGCTAAATATAGCAACATCTGGTCAAGATGGGTGGCCAGTCAGCTTTTCCTGGTTATATAGTAAGAACCATGACTACCTATTGGAATATCCTGTATAACGAGATTCCTAAGAGCTCATCCACTTTGTAAACCCGAAGGATTCTTGTTCCATAACATGAGATTATGACTGAAGGACAAACAGAAGCTCCTTGAAATTGAAATCCCACACAGGGTTTAAAAGGAAATGTATTGCCAGCAATAAATATATGGTATAAAGGAGGATGCTGCAATCATCCCCATCAATGACGGCAATATCAAATGAAGAGCCCACAATGTCAAACATCCAGACTCAGAAAGTGCCTCTCCAATGCAGGTAGAAGACTCCCAACAGAATAATGAATCATGACCAGGAAGGGTAAGATGTCTGAGGAATCAGTCAACAGCAATAGCTCAGTTAATATTTCACCTTGGAGTAACCCTGAACCGGTAGCCTGTGTTGGCCGCAGTCAGAAAGAACAGAAATACAGAGATTCTTGACATGATTCTGTGTGAGCGTGAGGGTGTATATGAGTGTACGTGTGTACGTGTGAAAAGCCTGATCTGACAGGGACATAAAATGGCTGAGGTATGAGCTCCATTTGTACTTGGCTAACCTCTCCCTGTTACTCCCTTCCCACATCACGCGCCCACAGAAGGGAGAACAACCACTTAAAAACAACCAAACCCAAAAGTTGACAGAGAGATTCCTCTTCAAAAGGCCAAGTGGACCATTACGTTTTTATTTGACCCAATGGAAGACTGTTTGCCCAATGCATTTGGTTGAAAAGTGATGTAAGTGAAGGGAGGTTGGACTTGTGTTGTATTTGGTCCTTTCACTTCCCAGTTTTCACAGGACTTCCCCCTTTACGCAGCAAATATTTAGCGATTTAAGTCCTCAGGATCAAGTGATCCCTGGCTGTCCCCTAGGTGTGTGGAAAGTGAGTGACAGAATTGTGGCAAAAGCTTCCTGACTCATGCAAATGTGTTGGAGTTTCACAACCACTTAGAACCTTCCAGTAAAATTACCGCAAAATTCCTAAAGTTGATAAAAACGTCACGCAACCCATTGCACGAAAGCGTAAAAAAGAAGGCAATGATTATTAACTATGACAGATAATTCAACGTCACTGTATATTATTACTGTATCGTACCTCATACTATATATATAATTACTGTACACGGAATATATTATTACTGAATAGTAGCCTACACACATTTTACGCTTTGTAATGTAAACATAATTTTCTTCTGATAATATGTGGGTTAAGCAATTGGGTTGGCTGTGTGAATAAGATTACAATTAAAAATAATCTTATGGTTTCATTTTTAGTATTAATATTAATAATAATTTAAATAGGTCGGATTCAGACTTCCTTTAGACTTTGTGTCTGTTGAAGTTAGAGACATCCACGAGAATCTACTTTAATCATATTTATGAGTCTTCAGTGAGAAAAAGAGCAAAATGGATTCACGAATACCACTAAAAGTCAAATATTCGCTAAAAATACAAATAACACCCTCCATCAATCTGACAGAGATTTCCCTAACACCATTGTCATTGCAGGTGTCGCTGGGAATACATTCAACGATTTTATATATGACTACATTATTAATGAAAGCTCATCTAGGATCAGGTTCGAGTTGAGTGACAAAAAAAGGCATTGGCGAGAAGTAAAAAGAACGTTCACCAATTTCAAGCGACGACCCTCACACGGCCTGTTTTAGCCACCTACTACGAAGTCCTTTACAAATCCACATACAACCAAACGCATCAACAATACGCAATAGAATAATCCTGTGTTATTATTTAAGTAGATTCAGATGAATTGTAATGAACAACAATTATCTATTCCACTGGCCAAACCTCTACATTTTTGACTAAGTCTTTAGTTTAATACTAATGGCTCTAGCATACATCAAACCGAAAGGTAAAAAAACAATGGTCTCCTTTTCCTCCTCATTGTCTTGAGATTGAGGGATTGACACACGTTGCTGGTAAACTGTGAGCATAAGGAGAGCGGGGAAGGAATCTTTATCAGGTAACGTGTCACATTTCCGTAACCTCTACTGGCCAGAACAATTCCAGTGTGCTTGTGGTCTCCCTCCGTTCACTTCCTCCTTGTGTCTTTCCCACGCCCCGCTTGAGGACAGTGAAGGAAATCAACCTGGAAAAACTAGAGAAACCCAAAAAAGCAAGGGGGGGGGGGGCACGTTTCCTCTGTTTAGACGTGATGTTTATTTAGACGTCGGAGGAAGACATTTATCTGTGCTGCACACCGGGCAAGCCACAATGTGGAGAAACATCCACCTTTTCTCCTTATTGTTTTCGCGGAGAAGCATCAAGAAGCCGGAGCTGCCAAGTGAAAACAATGTGGCTGCTTTGATGAAACCCGCATACTATTCTCAAGATGTTGAACAACCTTTCGCTCTGGAGATCAACATACTAAGAAATGCTACAGTAAATATTTCCAATACAACTGAGTACATTGGTTCTGGTTACAAATTTATTTCACCTTCTCCTGGGTCCAAGTTAACTTTAACACTTCTGGGCGATTACAATATCAACATACAATACAAATAAACATATCCAATGTTAGCTGGTAATAAGTGATTTAAGTAGGCCTATTAATAACCTTAGGTATGGTACGAAGGTAGGTTCTCTCAGGTTAAACTTCATAGAGGCGCACTGTATACTGTAGGCTACTACACCCACTGGCATCCTCTATTCAATGGGAAGTGAATACCTCTACTAGTGACATGATGAATTGCAATGTTCATACCAGTACTGATTCCTGATTGAATGAACTTAGACCGTTGAATATTTCAATTAATATAAATTACCTAAAAGAGATCTCAACTTCATGGCATTTCAATTCCAGTAAAGAAACAGGTGCATTGAACCGGCATCAAGTGATTTAACAAGTAGCGATGATTTAACTGCAGTAGGATTCTGTGATACCTTCGTGATTTAAACAGGATTATAATCACATTACCAACGTATTTTATTTTGTACGTTTACGGTGTCAAACGTAATCTCCTCAAACCCGTCGTAACCCATTTCATAAATAAAACCTGCTTATTAATATGATTCAGTATAGCATAACGTATTAACATTCCAAATGTGAATATCACGGTTTAGTTATTCACATTGGACAAGCAATTCCATAAATAGGTTGACATAAAGTAAATTAAAGGAATGCGTATCTTCTGAGGTCCAACTGTGACGAAAATAATTTAACATCAACCATTTCGGCATAAACAGGAATTGGTTCGTTCTTACCCATTATATGTGGAATCACATAAAAGAAGACTGCTAGTTTCAAGCAGTCGGGCGGTGCCATTCTGTCCAACACAGATGATCCACCAAGAAAATCCAAAGAAATTGCCTGTGAAGTGTTCTCAGGTAAAAGTCCAAAACTGATGTGATAAATTTCTTATCGTTTTTAATCCCCCGAAATCCTTGGAACAAAATATAGCTACATTAGTTGTCCACGTATTCCATAGTCATATTTTGAGGACAGAAAAACGCAGTTCAATGCGATGCAGTTTTCTCCAATTTATTTCACTTCTAACCATTCACAACTTCAGGCTGAGATCTGTCCCTGAGCGCAGGTGCGACCCAGGACGTTTTTGCTTTCTATGAAATTGAGCGAAAGGGGTTTTGTCAAGTGCCCAATTCCAAAAACATAAATACTTTGATGTAGAAAACAATTGATTTACTATTTTAAACAAGAAAAACACCGCGCAACATTCAATCATGCGACGGTACCTTAACTGGAACCAACTGAAGGCTTTTCTCATCCCCTCCCTGTACTCAGCACTGCTGGCAGTCCATGCGGAGCGAGTCTTTATAGCGAAAACACAGGGGAAGGACTCAACGTCACTTTTCTTCAGGACGAACTGCTGCCGTGACAGTTTGATTGTTAAAATACATTCTACTATAATTTCTTAAGAAAGTACTTGGATATAAATAGTCTTCATTATATTTTATTAACGATGCTTGATCATATGGAATGACCTAACTGACAGAAAACAATAAATGAACCAGACAATAAAACTACATAATCGTGATCTATTGAATGTACCGTCACAAATTCCCTATTTGGGTCCCACCGTTCCTTGCCAGAGCAAGTCCAACTTTTTCCCAACAAGGGAAGGTAAGGTCGTTTTATTGGATTTTGAGCCTGCCCTTAATCCTGACCAATTGAACATAGTTTACCTATGGCCAGTTTTGTGAAGAAGGATTAAGTCTAGTCTACAACTAAAAAGTCATTGTAATTGACTAAAAAACACTTATTTTGTTTGTCCTAACCTAGACTTAATCTGTGTCCACATAGCTGTCCCTTACAGTCTAAACCAAGATGATGCAAATGATAAATGATGCACAGGAGCAAATCAGAGGTGTGTGTTTAAAACAAACCACCATTGTCATATCTGATAGAAAGCATCTGTCTGAATGCATCATGTAAATATTTGTTGGATTTATTTTTAACTTTGAAAACAGGACGTGCAACCTTTTGTTTAAGTGTTGAACAAATTGCTGTGTGTGGAGGGGTTCCTCTGTCCTCAAGCAGTACCCCATGGCGTATGGATGTGTTGCAGACAGTTTTCCTGTATCACTGCAACGAGTGGCTCTGGCAGCCCACGGGGCAGTTAATGTGAACAAGAATATCCTGCCTCCCCTGTTATAACTCAATGCCTAAATTAACCTCCCGTTCTGAGGAATTGAGCAACGGTGCAGTAAGACCAACTAAATTTAACCCAAGCTTTATTCCCTCACAGTCTCGGGACAACCTACAACTGACTTGCCTTGTAGCGGGAGAATGTCGACTGGGTTTATACATTATATGGCCAAAAGCACATGGACAACCCTACTAATTATTAAAATTGTAGAAATCGCCTATAATCTGTTGCATCAATTAACAGAGAGTTCCAATATGCCTCTGGAAGCAACATCAGCACAAGAACTGTGTTTCAGAAGCTTCACAAAATGGGTTTCCATGGCCAAGCAGCTGTACGCAAACCTCTCATTAACATGTGCTATGCCAAGCATGTAAAGCACAACGCCACTGGACTTTGGAGCACTGGAAACGTGTTCTCTGAAGTCATTAATCACGCTTCACTATCTGTCAGTCTTATGGACGAATCTGAGTGTGGCGGATGCCAGGAGAACACTACTAACCAGAATGCATAAGGCCTATTGTATAGTTTGGTGGAGGAGGGATAATGGTCTGGGGCTATGTTTTAGGGTTTGGGCTAGGGCCCTTAGTTCCAGTAGATGTTCATCTTAATGTTACAGGATACAAAGAAATTGTAGACAATTAGGTGCTTTCAACTTTGTGGCAACAGTTTGAGGAAGGCCTTTTCCTGTTCCAGCATGACTTTGCCCCATGCACAAAGCGGGATCCATAAAGACATGAATCGATTAAACTGGTGTGGAGGAACTCAACAGCCCTAATCTCAATCCCACTGAACACCTTTGGGATTGAGTTGCCAGTGCCCAACAATGCCCGAGTGCCTTACCCACCACAAATGAGCTTTTGGCTGGGTGGGCACAAATTCCCACAGAGACACTGCAACATCTTATGGAAAGCTTTCCCAGAAGAGTGGTGGCTGTTAAACCTGTGTGTGTGTGTGTGTGTGTGGGGGGGGGGGGGGGGGGGTCAGTGAAAATGTAATAGCTCCTACATAAAGCGTGCCATGACAATGATGAGGCATATTCTGAGCCATGGATGATGTACATTTTATAGTCAAGGCACTATTTGTAACTATTACATTTCTAATTGATTAACCATATTTTAAATGTAACATTTTTAAAAGTAAAAGTAATGGATTGTATTCCCCCTTCCTGTTTTAGAATCTGATTTGTTATGGCACAATTGTGACATTTTTATTTGTAACTGACCATTCACTTTTTCGTCTCTAACACATCGTGTGTCTGTGTTCAATTGGTCATGTTGCGACAACGTTCCATCCCTTCTGAGACTCTATAGCTGGCCTGTAGCAGCAGTAGTAGAGCATTCACTTTCATGAAGGAGTCTTCAGAGACCGGGGCACATTCCCTCAGACCGGGAGGGTAGCTAGATAAGAGTATGGCAAGTCAGGAACAATTGCTGGAAGCGGAGAACTGAATGGAGTTGGCTTTTAAGACGTTTTATTTTAGAATGTGCTGAGAACACACAATAAATGGCTTGACTGGCCCTACACACCCAGCTAGAGGTTTTTCGTCTGACCCGATAATAAAGGCGTAGCAAAGTGAGTTCCAGCGTCAAAGTATACCTTCTTCAGTTGAAGCACAGACCGCATGTAACCATGACAGTATTGTACATATTGAATGTAAATGAAACCCCGCGATTACAATTAAAGTTTTTATATTATGATACGATGACATAATATAAAAACTCTGTGTGCAAGCCCTGGGCTTATGTTCACATCACCCAACAACCGTCTATTGATTACAATTGTTCACTAACCTCTAGCACAAATTTCCTGAATGTGAACTAGAATTTCTCAAAACTATAAACACAAATCTCAAAACTCACACCCTATATACCAAATCCCGGACTTCTCACACAAAATGAATATTATATTTAAAATCATATTATCTGGAAATATATACAATTTGCCACCAGAGTCACACAAAAGCATCAAATACAATTAAATTACTACAGTACTAGAATACTTATTGCACAATGCTGAGGGAAATTGAAATCTTTCTTATGAAACGTTATTAGTTAATGAATAACAATAATGTGTTCCAGAATTCCCTCTATGAGTTTTGCACTTTTGCATAATATAATAGATTATACATTATCTCTATAGTGTATGCGAAAGTGTAGAGAAATACATAAATACTGTAATTGATCAAAGACACAACAGAAAAAAGTGTTTTCGATGGTAGAGTTTTTTTTTGTAACAAATAAATAGTCAAATAAGTTAACTATTTTCATTTCACTGATAGTCCAGACAATCAATGCAACTGTGAAAAGATTTGGATGTGCTCTTAGCTCAGTTTCCTTTATTTGTACAAGAACATGGTCAAGCACAGTGGGATTAAAGAAAATTCATCTTCTTCACTCTAGTCCACCTCATCTCATTCTTCTTCATCCTCTCTACCTTTCTCTCGGATGTTTTCTTCGATTGTTCCAAAACATAGGTAAGCATATTATTAATGTCAACATTCTGATTTGTTGTTGACTAATTCACGTAGAACTAATGTTTGCGAATGAGAAATGAGACGAATGAGAAAAACGGTCGTACGTAGGCTTAACTTTGAATTGAAAATGTTGCATTAAAAAGGCTATAGTGGTTTTAACGAATTCCTCAGCATTACATGGTCGTTAACTTGGATGCCTCAGCTCAATAGCCCAGTACACAGATTGGAAATAATAGGCTGTTCAGAGCTCCGGTGTCAGACACCATCTTGTGTGTGTAAAAAAGTATTGCACCCTATTTTTAAATCTGATTTGTTTTTTAGGCCATATAACCTTGGAATGTATATTTAATTTTCTAACTATTAATGCCTGAAACAAAACGAATAATTTAATTTCAGTGTGGTGGCTCGAGGTGGCTCACGTGCAGGTCTTTCAACATATAGCTCACGCGAAATAAACTGTCAGTCGATCAGGGTGAGCATCCCGTTCTAGCTAATAACGTCGCTTGCTAGCTAACTTCAGTAGTTAATGTAAAAACAGGCTACAGTATTTGTCTTATTAACGTATTGTTACTTTCCATAGACCTAAACTAAAACATGGACCAGTTTGTCTCAAATGTGAAATGTGAGTTTATATCATATTATTCTTTTTACATGTAATGCTATTTCTGGGTAGCGTAATTAGAGATATCCAGAGTGGTCGAGAGTAACTAGCTAGATACTATACAGCGTGATTTTGTTTATGGATATAGGTACTCTTCATAAAAATTAGACACGCGGCTGGTATGTATTTGTATTAAAACTTCACCATGACATTTATTTTTATGGTTGTTCTGGTGACCACTAGCGGTGTCTCTAGCTCAATGCCGTCGCTTCACTCAAATTGTGTGTATTATAGTACTGTTGTTTTAGGACATAGTATTCTTTTGTGTCATTCAAGCTCTGACGGAACACCTGCTGCATAAACAACTAACTAATGCAGATGAGGTTATTGAAAGGCTATTTGGTGAAATATCTGTGTTAGAAGACTTCCCAGAAGTAATACCACTGGATGTTCAGGTTGGTACGGTGG
This sequence comes from Novumbra hubbsi, assembly GCA_016801125.1. NCBI lineage: Eukaryota > Metazoa > Chordata > Actinopteri > Esociformes > Umbridae > Novumbra > Novumbra hubbsi. Next base: position 23,099 of record JACXGK010002755.1, read on the forward strand.
CCAAATTAATTGCAGTCCTTATTTCATTCAGATTAACTCATGACATCCTTAAAAGGAATCTATACTACTTGCGTCATTCAAAAGTTAGGACGTTTGCTGTCTCATCATTGCCACGTAACATTATGTAGCTGGAAGAAACCGCCATCCAGCTGTGGAACTGGGCTGTCACCAAACGTGTTGGAACTGCCATAAATGAACAGCAGAAGGCAAAAGGTAACATAATACGTAGATTTCTTAGTGAAATGACCAGATTCGTGCAATTTTTTGAATGGTTGATTTTTGTACTTCTGTAATGTATTACGCCTTCTGTGCCGTCAGTACGTCACGTAGCGTGCAGACTGATGTTTTCGTGTGAGTCGGAGAATCCAACAGAGGGCGCTGTGCGCAAACAGATCCTGGTCAGTGAAGAGCTGCAACCTACTGTTTTAATTGTGTTTTTTCGATGACTCTAGAGCACTGCATTTTTGCCTTTTTTTCACAGATGGCCAGCAAGACAGGAAGAACCTGGCTAGACTGTAGAAATACACACCTTGCTGATGACTTTCTGAGTCTTGCTGTCAAAGTAAGGTTGAATATGTCAAACCATGAACTAGTTAATACCCTGAATACTATTGGCTGAAAGTGTCCTGGAAAAATTGTTCAGTTCTATCGCCAAAAAAGATAAAAGACTCAGGAGTTTGTGACTCAAAAATAGACTTCTGATCTGCAAAACAACTGTAATTTCAGCCTTGAGCACTCACATTTTTACAGGGACATCTTTCAAAACGTTTCTTGAGCATTGCTCATGTTAATCCCTTGGGCTGACCTTCTCTGATTCACCACCATTATCTCAGAACCTTTTGAATCCCCCTTAAATCCCTTCTCTGTAAACTATTTCTGGGACCTGCCCTGAAAAAATAATATAATAATAATATAATAGTATAATAAGTTTTATGTATTTCATGTTATATTGTGGCTTGATCATTACCATGACTTGAGTCTTACCAATACAGGACTTGTGATTGATTATGATACTTATTATGTGTGTGATTCACATTATGCAAAATTCTTAAAGTGTGTAAATATATTGATCATAAAATCATAAAAAATCCCTGATAAAAACCACGAGTTTGACGGGCAAAACAGCTTTTTACTATTGACAGTGTGTAAATCGTTTTAAGTAGCAAAAAAGCACCTCAGGTCTTTGAACTATATGGTGTTGTGTCAACTCTGAGAATAACCCTTAGCTGTGGTGTATTTGCAAAATACCACATCTTTTGTGTCCTATTTTAAATATACTCTAAGAATCCAACCGGTAAACAATACATTTGAGAACCTTCTATAATTTCTTTCATAACCCTGAATTTAAATTTCCACAATGTTATCTGTCCAGAGCTTGGAGAAACTTTACAGCCGACTCACATCCCGGGGCGATGCTGGGACAGACATCAACACATCGAAGGGAGACGTGGAGAAGGACCTGCTTCGAGTTCTGTCTTATCAAGCGGAGTCGGTAATCAACACGCTATAAAACCACTTCAGGGTTAGGAGGCGACATTTTCACACAACTGTGCGAGGATTTGTGGTACAGAGCCGTACCTGACACCCCAGGTGGCTCAATCTTGTTGCTACGCAGGCTCTGGCTCAAGACGACCACGGACAGGCTGTGGGGTGCATGCAGCGTTGTAGGGACATGCTTCAGAGGCTCCCCAAAGAGGTGGGATGTCCACGCCAAAAGAGCACCCAACTCCGTTATTACCTCTATACTCCGCTGCTGTTTTTATACACTCAATGCCCCCCCCTGGGATTCAACAAGGCTCTGGGGACATTCCCACATATTGAGTCACAATAACGTGATTTGCTACATGCGTCAACGAGCTGGTTTGATTTTGGTTTGTAAAGGTGTAATAACCTGTCTCCTTCCTCCTCAAAAGACAGGCTATCTCTCTCTTGTGTGCTACAACTTTGGAGTGGACTCCTACCATCAGAAGAAGTATGAGCAGAGTTCTTTTTGGTTGAGGTACATTTCGTTGACTTGACGAATAACAATACCAGCAGACATAAAAGAACTCAACATGTCAAATTGCTTATCTCAAGGACTGCATGTGATGAACAACTACAATATCTGTTTTCCAGCCAGAGTTTTGACGTTGGGAAGATAAACATGAAATACTCTCCTGGCGCTGAAGTGCAAGTTAGTTCATACTTCCCCTGGGTCCTGTTCATTCCTGGTCATGCAAACCACCAACAGCTCTATTGTTTCCTGTTTCGGGCCTAGTAACAGTCCAATACAGTAAGTTCCTGAAATCTCTGATTCAGGCTAAAGTCCTGAGGCTCCTTGCTACTGTCTATCTAGACTGGGATTGTCAGCAATTTATGGAGAAAGCTCTCAGTGCCGTGAGTTTGGCCAACAAGGTAATCCATCACTGTACTTATTGTTCCTTAGTATTAAGCAAGCCTATTTGCCTTTATTGTAATGCTCTGCAATTTCACAGCAATGTATGCACCCCTCTGGGCTCTACCTGAAGATCAGGATTCTGCTGAGATGTGGGGCTCAGGGGGATCAGATAACAGCTGGTGAGTGGGACCTCAAAAGGGGTCTTTGAAAGGCCTGAGTGGGCCTGCATTTCCAGCGATTACAATGTACATGTGTGTAGTAACTCACAACTCTCTTACCCTACTGTCTGTGGTCAGGAGTGGCAGAGCTGTTGGAGTCAGACGTGCCCCTGGAAGTGTGTCTGAGCACAGTGAAACTACTCATGGCTGAAGACAGGTAGACGCACAGATTAAAGTGTAGGTTTTGGTGTTCACACACCCACTCCTGCCAGCGTGTTCACTTCACATATGTGAATACAAAGCAATGTGAACGCTTCTTCTGACATACATCTTGGTCAATCTGGAAAATGATTCCAAATGTGATATTTCACAGCGTTTATGTCTTCACTTCTATTCCGTAACGTGGAGAATAATAAAAATAAAGAAATCCCAGTTGAATGAGTAGGTCTGTCCAAACTTTTGACTGGTTTTGACAATGTACAGCATTGTCTCTATTGACACACACAGCGTTTTGTGTTGCGCTGGCGGGATGTGTTTCCAGGGAGACATTAGCCTTTGACTTCCTGAAGAGGGTCTGTCAGCACTTTGAGTCATCCCCTGAGCTGAGCACTGCCCTGGTTCTGTACATAGAGCTGCTCCTGCAGAGAGGCAAGGAGCTGCTGGGAAAACAGAAAATAGAGGACGTCATCGCAGGTACTCCAGGCATGAGGATTGTAACCAAGAGGATACGAGATTGTTGATGACGGTGGTCATTACCACGACCTGTGATGATGAAGTAAAAATGAAAATGCAGCCGTAAGATGTTTGATGTCCCACCCCAGGCCACTACGCCGGTAAACAGCTGTCACCTCAGACTCTCACCTGTCTACATCTTCTGTTCTGGGACAAAGCCTCAAAGAGCTTTGAGGTACTGCAGAACAGCAAAAACAACAAAAGGGCTCTGTCGTGGTGAAGTACTTGTGAGTGTTGTGATGTAAGTCGTGTTTCGCTTTAGGCCGAGTCCTTCTCGGAGGCTTTGCAGTGGTACAACTACTCCCTGAGTTTCTACAAGGCTGGTCAGATGGAGCCCAACCTTGCTAAGCTTCAGAGGAACAGGGCCTCATGCTTCCTGCGCCTACAGCAGCTGGACAAGGTGACGGAATAGTGTGACCAAACAGACACTCCATGTTGTTATAGATACAGTGTAGTCATCTTTGTGTGTGTCTGTGGTTTAGGCGAAAGAAGCAATAAAGGAA